>SNQN01014218.1:0-11142 GCA_008642245.1 Bassia scoparia | reverse complement strand
CCTTGTGAATTATTTTAGGACACTTTACATTTTCATTCATCGCTATGCATGATCTTGTCAAGTGAATCACACCCCTTCAAAAACGACTAATCATTTTCCATCATCTGGTTGAAACATAATGCTAGAAGATAGCCTTATCTGATCTTCGTCATTCCCTCCCTCTGATCACTTCATGTACTTCTATGGACCACACAGCCACTGTTACGAAAAACACCTAACTCACCCCTTTATACTCCCATCGCATGTATATGCATAAAGATATTGTGGCGCATGTGTTGATGTATTTTATAAATATTGTACGACCGATGAGGTGATGAAAAATTTTGAAACACCATATCACTCGCATGCACACTTTTAAGATAATAATACACGACACATAATTAAAGTTATTGTTGTCCCTTCCGAATAATACGGAGTATGTGATATGATAACTGGGCTATATGCATCACCCTAATAAACAAGTGATGCTGCATGCATAAACATATGAAAATATTGAGCATCTTAGCTTATGTATGTTGTTGTCAACCCTCTTAATTAGACACACTAAAATAAAATATTATTATATATGTAATAAATAATTGTAGAGAATCACGACCCCTTAATTGTGTTTTATGCTTAATCATAATGATATTTAATGACTATTATGATAGGATTGATTCCAACTCTTGAGAGTCACTTAATAATCACTCTCCTAAACATATTACATCGCTTTTAAGATAATAATATGACGTGATAACATCAGGCAATAATTGCATCCCGTATAATACAAGTGTAGTGGGGATGCATTAAACCTATGGCATCGCTTTATGTGAACGCGCCGCATAAAGTTATCATGATGCTTATATATGTTGACAGTGATATGTTGGGTGTGGTGTACAATGAAATTTAATAAGTATGCCATTGCGCATCCATCCGGAAACAATAGTTAAGTGAATTGCAATAGTTTATCGCGTCGCCTCTTGACGAAAATAATAGACGTTGAACTAAGATTCGTTGTCATGGCTTTATGTTTAATGTTGACGCGATAGGTTGAGGTGAAGTTGGAAAGTAATAAGAGTGTAGGCAGAGGTCCATTCGTTGAAGGATGATCATCGTAGTATACATAATACATCACATGCGTGAAATTTGCGTGAATTTAAAACTTTGTTTAATTAAAATCGCCTCTGTTCCGATGATATAAATAAATCCATATATCCTTCTTTATTAATCCTGAATAATTAGCTTGGAAATTTGGCAACGCGAGGCTGTATATTAACGGAAGCTTCAGCATTAGATCAATTCAAGCCACAACTGTAAGCAAATGGCATATCAGTGAACAAAGTTCAAACACAGTCCAACTTTTAACAAAACAAAATTTCTTAAAGCCCGTTTCAATCTCATAATAGCGTTAACACTAATAAGTACAATTAGGCTTATTTCTTAACAATAGATTTCAATTCAGCTCAATCACTCGTTTTAACCTTAAAGATCTAGGGTAAACAACACTAAAAAATCCCCACCTCTTCATATTTTCTCCATCCCCACCTTCTTGATTTATATTTTTTATTATATTATTATATAAATTTTATATTTTTATTGCATAAAATTATAAAAAAATATTTAATTAAGTTTATATTATACTAGGGACTAAAACTTTAAACATTTATTAAGAATATACATATAAATTAATATTATCATCACAATAAAAACAGTATCTTAGAAACTTACATTTAAAAATAAATTTGATTTACTTGCGGGGGTATTTCTGTATTTTATTTAAAATCGAGACATTTATATAGAATTATCTAGTAACATATACATTAAAACACTACTACAAAAAGACAAATATAATAGTCCAAATATGCATTGCCTAAGAGAGAACAGCTCTAACCGCTATTGACTTATAATTGAAAAAGAAATTGAGTTTTCGTTGCTTATTAACTAAGAGAGAACACTTCTCCTATGTAAGTGGCCTCTTGACATAAAAGGAAACTAGGAAAGCACCTACAATACATTCATTCTCTTTTCGTATTAATTTATTATTTAAAAAAAATCTAGCGATTTGTTCATTAGAAAATGTGATTTGATATACCGACCAATCAAAACGATCTACTTTCACCCTGGGTTGATAGTGACACAGCACTACTCACGAGCTACTCAAGATCGGGTTCGGTCGAAAATTCGATTCCGAGCTGAGGAGGCTCACTAAGATCGAGCTCAATTTCGAGATGTTGATGATCTGAGTTGAGCTGGCAACACATCAATTGAACTCGAAAACTCCAGGAAAGTCGAAAGTCCAATGTCATGTGATTATTGACCAGTAAAATAACTAAATCAATATGTCTACTTTAATATGTGTAATATGACATAAATAAAGGAGTAACTTTAGATTGTACTTTAGTCAAGAAAACTCGACTTTATTTTGAGCTTGGACTTCAACTCGGACGATCGGAATCGGAATCTTAACGAGTCGCAGTCGAAAACCTCAAGCTGGAACACGGACTCGCCTATAATCGATCACCCCTAATGCTTCACTTTCCATGCTCGTACAAAGTTAAATTACCAAACCCCAACAAAATCCAGAGGCCAGCCCATCAGCGAGCAATGAACAACACGCACAGTACAACCATAACATAGCTGATAGCTCCATAAGTAAAAAAATGAAACAAGCCGAGTGTGGACGTGTGCATGACATAGCTGCAGCGTTGCTTGATTGAGACTAAATTCAATATGCACCACAAATTCGTAAAAATAAAAAACTTTTTTTATTTTTTACGTCCACCAAACAAGGCTCAAAGTAAAAGAAGCAAAATAAGCTAGATGACTACCTTGATTTGCATAATTCTATTAATTCCATTTGAGGTGCAGGGATTAGAATCAATGGGTAGAAGAATCCTGCCCAATTTCAACAGAATCTTAACATCATTCTTATCCCGAATCCTTCTACTTTCTAAGCACGTCGAAATGATTATGGTATTCTACTCCAGATTCTGTCTCACGCACATGATAATATTTTTGCCCAATTCAATCATGACAAACTTCGTTGAGCCAAGCACAAGCCCACAACCAAGAGACAAAGACCACACATACATAAACCCAACGAGTGACACGTGTGGAATACTCCTCCTTAACACCTCCCGCTCACCTTGGCCACAGCCTTCCATTTACAATCAATAAAGTCATTGGGTGCACCTTATATTTTGTATGTGTCACAACAGTAGTATCGTCGTCTCTAATTACTAAGAAAAACCTTGATGGGTCAAAGACAGCTCACACAAGGAGAACAATAGAACAATAAGTTCAACGAGCGTTTCATCCTAAACCATAGGGTAGTGGGATAAGCCCTTAACTTATGTCTTGGTCATTCGATCTAGTCTCTATCGATGTGAGGACACTCGGAAGTTACCTCCTTTAACAAATCAAGCGAAAAACTCAAATTCCAAACTTACTATTGAGAATTAGAACAATAGACTACAACTTTTATTATTTGCTCACTCATTATTGGAAGAATAAAACAAAAATTAAATCTGAATAAATGAAAAGTTATTTTGTGAAACTAACAATTCAAGGCAGTCTAATAAAGCATGGCGTGGTCTTATTGCAAATCGCCTGATTTCACGGCCTCCATTTGCGAGCATATAAGAATGTTCCATTAAGTAGAAACTAGTCAATACCATTCTATTATGTACGTTTCTAATTTCTCTCTGTCCAATATGTGACGATTATGAGGGTGTGGGTTAATTTGTGCGATTGACTTTATGATTGTAGGATTTGTAGTCGAAGATGTGGATGTTGATAACTTCGACATGGATGCTGCGGAGTACCTCTAAACGAGTAGAATCTAAGATGAGAGTTATATTGCATAAAAAATGGGGGGTGTGTAGGAGCTTTGTCAATAGTAAGGGGAAATCCTTCCACATTGTTGGTCATGTAAGAACTTAATATTTCCCATGTAAGCTTTTATAGAGTTTAGGGGTTCGAAATAGTGGAAAAGTGAGAACTGCCAGACTATCACTGAAGTTAATGCTTCAAATTGTAGGTTCAACCGACTAAACTAATAATAGTTGTCACCAAGTCTAACAAAATTGACGTGCATGCTACTACTATACGTAGATGGGACTCACAACTCATSACTCATGAGACTAATTATTAACTTTAGTCCACTGYTGTATTACACTTTAGTCAAGACATATACGTATATGTCTTTCTTCTCTTCAATTATCTAGGCTAGGAGTCGAAGTACGTACCAATTGGGATAGGAATTACACTTGGTAGGGAGAACGTGTGTTCAATTCGTTCGTTTCACTGCAACAATAATAGGAAGGTGATAGAGAATAATATAAACAGTCCCAGGCCACACCCRTCACGGGGAGTACAGTGCACGTACACTGCAAAATATTAAGGAGGTTCTACCTCAAATTCATATGAAAATAAGGGGAGTAGCCCCTTAGCCTTATAATGTGATCTCAACTCTTGATTTCTTTCAATGTGGGGATTTATCACCACAACACTGCTCATGGATAATTTTAATGTGAGACAACACATACACTCACATGTGAGTTATTCAAGGGCTCAATACCACCCATCAAACGTAAGTTGTCCGTAAGTTGACCTAGATTAATCACATCCAAACCTGGGCTCTGATAACGTATTATTATTAGATTTGTAGTTGAGGACCAGGAATATATTATATACTCTATCAGAAGGTTACTGAAACCTAACAACCCAACTGAACTGAGTCTCCAACTCAAATTAGGCGAATTAGCCCAAAAGGATGAACCGGATGAATAAAAAAAAATCTACAACTTGAAGTTTTATACTCGTGCAATACACAGGTTATAAACTACAGTGCCTTCAGTGCATTTTGCCTTCTATAAATATCAACCTCTTGTTTCCTACTTTTACATCCACTTTTCATAAATAAGAAAGGAAAAAAAAAAACCTAACTTTCTAATAAGCTTAAAATGGCTTCCTTACTCCTTAGAGCTTGTATAATGTCTGTTGTTCTCTTCCTCTTCTCGGCTGTTCCTACATTCGCCGGCAACTACATACTCGACATACACGGGCAACAAGTCGGAAACAGCGTGGACTACTACATCGTCCCGCAACTATACGGACTATAACGGCTCCGGTGGCCTAATCGCGCACCACGTAAACCTCGAGTTGCCCTGACTACATACTCAGACAGTGGTCTACTCGCAGGTCCCTTTCTCAATTGCCCCGATTTCGACATCGACACAGTACTCACCACGGGCCGGTGGGTTGTAACTTCACCACACCAACCACTGCAACACCTTCTACGGTGGTCGTAAGCCGAAAGTCACCAACTCAATCGTACGTGATCATTGATGGCGATCAAAGCTGCAGTTCAACTTTCATACTACTTCACTATTGAACTCCTAAGACAGCATGTACGGTTATAAACATCAAGTTTTGTCAAAATGGCAACTGCAATGGTCTTGGTTTTATAAAATGGTGTTTGGGTGTTAAACCTAGCGACCCTTTTCCTTTCGTGTTTGGTCCAGCTAATGAACAGTGACGCGAGATTTAAATTGTGGGACATGATGCATCTACCGCTGGTAATGCATAGCCATATCACGGTTTTTCGCTCGATCATTATTATTTATGTTGTAGCATTATTTATCAAATGTACTAGTTTTATATATGTATATCTTGATCGAAGTACTATAATAAATTATGCTGTATGAAATAATCTTGGTTTAGTGTTTGATTAGCATTTAAGTGACATTGCTAGGTTTTAAAAATTCTAGTTTATGTTTATCTTGGAGTACTATATTATTTTATGTTGTATTATTAAATAAAAAAAATCCATTTTTAATTGGTCTCATAATTCATGTATGTTTTAATTTCCTATTTTGTCCGTATTTATTATTATTTTTTTATAGTTCTCTGATTGATTGATTGATTTGATGAAGAACTTTTTTGAACATTTTTTTCCTCTCTACTACCGTACTTCTTTGTCATATGGTCTTAGTTACTTTTTTTATTTTTATTCTTGGTGGGGTATTAGAATTTTTTTTAATTTATTTGTTTTTAAATCAGGTAAAACACTATTTACTTTGCAAAAGGTCGAAGAATCAAGCACTTGCAACCACTTAAACCAGACTCACATAACAAACAATGGGGAAAAAGCTAATGTATTGCTTAGCCAACATTGTGCAAGAACATTAATAGATTGACCAAAACCAAAGTTAATAAGAGGAAAAAGTTGTGTACCATTGAGAAAAAATGATTTTAACCTACTAGGAAAAAGTGCATTGTGGATTAAAGGGGAAAACTGTGAAAATTAGAAAAAATGGATATATTGACTTACAAGGGGAACATATACAATAAAATGGATGTATATGTGATTTTTCAGATAGATCAAATTTGAAGTATTTAGATATATTGTCATTAATGAAAGCGGGTCACCTTTTAACTCTATTGTATCTTTCTCTTGTTTTCAAGTGAAAAGTTTCACATGATCTTCTTCCTCTTTAATAGAAAATGTCCTGAAAGGTACTTTTTTGTTTTACGTTTAAAATACGAGTATGTAAAGGTTTTTAATGACTATGTTAAAAAAAAATTAAGTAATCTCATCAACTTTAACATTTTTTTTTGGTGTTTTTAAAGAGCCAAAGGGTGAGGATTGATAATTTGATCTCTCTAGATCTTCTGAAAATGGAAGGAAAACTTTAATCAATTAGTTATCCCTCACTCTCATCAACTTTATAAATTTAAACCTTCATAATTGATGTTTACGATTATATATAAATACGGTTTTTAGAGTTTTTTATTATTATTTTCATGTTTTGAGTTAGTTTTGTCTTTATTTTTGAGTCCATTTTCCTCGTTCCTTCTCTAACACCTCTAACAGACCACTTTAAGCTGTTTTTGTCCACCTTCTCCGTCTATTGTTTTGATCAGGTTTTTGCTGTAATCAATTTGATGAGCATACCATTGTCAGGAGTTGTTTTGCACACTTTTGAATTGTTTCGGGCTCAGAATTATGGTTCAATGTCCCATTGGTGAATTGAGTGTTAAGCATTTTTTGGGCAGTTTCGGATCGTATAGGAAATTTCATCGAGCATAGCTTTCCAGCACAATTATCCATTTAAATGTTATTCTTAATTGGAGGAAAAGTTGCTCGATAAGCTTGAAACGACTGGTCATTAGATGCCTGATTCCAATGTAAAACGAAAAAGTTTGGCGTTCTTTTTCCTATTCGTAGTGTAGTTTGGAGGCAGTAGCCGCTCAGTAGCGTCCGCTACCTAGGCGCTACTCTGCTTCAGTTTCAATTTCTGCATTTTTTTCTTTGGGCTTTTTGATTTTTTTTTGGCTGGTTGTTGTATTCCCACTTGCTGGGTTTATTGAGCACTCACTCTATTATATAAAGGGAAGGAGGGGAGGTCGGTAGGCGGTGTAAGTTGAACCCTAAAATTACCCCATTACCCTTATAATTACAATTTTAAAAAAAATTTTTCAAAACCAAGCCATAAAATGAACCGTAATTAATTACCTTTCAAATTAAGAACTTGACATTAAGAAATGTTTTATCATTAATACAGGCTTCTAGAGTTTAAATTATTTTCCATTATTTTGATTTTCCAGTAATTAGGCAAAAATAACTATAATATTTTGATACGGATCCAAACCAAAAAAGTATGTTATTAACTAAACAAACCAGATTCGCTATCACTAACTTAATAACTAATAAATTAGAAGTCCTAATTTTGTGTATATTCGAAGCCATCATTAACCATCAATCAACTTATAGTTTTTCACTACTGTATCAAAAACAATAAAAAGTACAATATATTGCTATATGCATTATTACATTATTTTCAATATTGTAAAAATACTATCTATAGATTGTCGTTTAATTAATGTTGTCGTACTGCTTGTTATTAAAAAGACTGGAACGAAAAAGGCTTTGCAACGCATCCGCGGTGCATATAAAGACTAGTCTTTCTTATTGCCAACTTACACACTACTTTACTTTCTTCTCTCGAGTTTTAGATTAATTTTTTGCTTTCACATTGTAGTAGTTACTATTGTCATCATTCCTACATTAGTAATTTTTTGGACTTTAGAAGCTTGTACGTTGTAATTCCTTGCACAAATTTCATATTGAAGGCTTTAGTAACACTACTTCTCAAAACCTTTTGGTACTTCTTTATTTTCATTTTGGTTAAGTATTTGTATGACTTAATTGTAATTGGGTTTATTTTGTGTTTCTTTGATTTAACTATACTTTGAGATTTGATGTTTAGCTTGTTGATTATGTTTATATTATGTCTTGACATGTGTGAGTACTTTTACTATGCTAGGGGTTGGGTGAAACCTTATTTGCACCATGGTGAACTACCATGTTGCCTTGAGGTTTTTTGTTGTTTTGGCCATGACCTTGTGTAGTTTAGGTGGTACAATTGCTAAACATTGCATTTTGATCACCATGTGGTGGTTCTCTAGGGACCTAGTTTGAAGGAACGAGAGTTGAACTCTTCGATGAATTCCTCTAGCTACTTAGACGAAGGAACCAATGAGAATAGAGAGCCGGATTAGGGATGTTTACTAGCTTTGTGATTTTTGTGCTTAAACTGAATTTGTGACAAGCAATGAGAATAGGGTCTTGGAGCAAGTGAGTTCTTCTAGCTAGCTTGAGGAAAGTGTTAGGACGCTTTGAAAAGTGCTTCCCCCTTGTCGTTGAATCGTGTGATATGCCTCGTTGCTTGTGTTTGGTTGTTACATGTGGGTTGTCTTGTGTGGTGAAACCTAACTCTAGTGTTTTTTTATCTTGTGTTATTTTCCGTTTTTATTTTGTTGTTTAGTCAATTGCGATAGTGACAATCCTTTGACCTTGATTTAACTTATCTTATAGGATATAATCCGCGACCGGTGATAAACGTGATTCCGTGGGTTGACCCTTGCTTGCCCTTGCTAGTAGCATAGTGAGACCGAGTTTAGGGTTTTATCTTTGGTAGGCCAATGACAGACTATCAAATTTTGGGCACGTTATCGGGGAATTAACTGTTTTACATTGGTTTTATGGTTTTATTATTTAAGTTCTATAGCATGGTTCTAGTAGCTATGATGCTTGTTTATTTTTGATTGGTCATTGCTAACTCTATCCTTAGTTTGCATGACACACAATTCTTAATCATCACCTCTCTTGCCCTAAATCGAAGATTGAAAAGACATACTTGAGTGTCCCGTGGATAGACACAATCTATTCCTCTTGCTCTGCTAGGTTACTTGCAATCTAGTTCCGATGCCAGACTGTTCTCCCGAGCCTTGAGATCTTACCATGGCGGAGCACCTCACCTCCACCTCCTCCTTCGGAGCGGTCTTTGAGATATTATGGTCATACAGCCCGCTTTGAAACTTCGAAGTGGCCTTCGATTGGCCCACCACCAATGCAAAAAATCTCGACATCATCACCTCACCCATAAGAATGGTGAAAGATTCTTAGTTTGGTGAGCCTAAGTCGAGTGTCAACTTCACACATTTGATAACTTCTACTTGAGCTTTTCCCAACACGGTTGAAGCAAAAAATGACCAAGAAAAATATATCCGATGCAACTATTCTATCCTCTATTAGGGATAGGGCCAACATTGGCTTAAGGTCCATGCGCCTGCTGATGAGGGGAGTTTGACTATTAGGATGAGGTCAACAACGGCTTTCTTGGTAATATTCTCTGCTAAAAAGACGGCCAATATAGAAGGAAAAATATCGAGTTTTCAACAAAGATGCGGATGTATGAGACCTTGGAGTGAAGGGCGTGGGAGCGCTTCAAAGAGATCTTGCATTGCTGCCCTCATCATGGGTTTCGCACAAATTGGATGATAGTTCAAAGTTTCTATGACAACTATACCCCTGACTTTAAGCGGAAAACTTGGATGCGGGGGCATAAAGTCAACGTCAATAAATTACCGGTCGAATTAAGCTTACACATGATCGAGGAATTTGCCAAAAACTTGCCCTAAATGGGGGTGGGAGAAGGCAAGCCTCCTAAAAAGGGAGGCAAAGCATGAACTTAATGCAATCGATACCTAGCATCAAAACTTGAGCTTTGACTAGGCGCTATAGAAAAACGTCATGCTTGTCCTCTTCGGAGCCTCCTTGCAAGTTCTTCCTATGGCGAGCTTTGTAGAAGTATGACCACATTGCTTCGCAATGCAACCCGACGCTCGAGCAAGAGTACAATGATGGGAAGTGAGGAACAAATCCTTACTCAAATACATTTATCCAGGTTGGACGAATCATCCTATACTTCGGGTGGGGAGGCCCCGTCAACACAACAACAAGCCCTCCCAGCTCATTACAATCTTTATCATCATCAACAACAAATTATTCACAATCAAGGTGGTTCTACGCAAGCCATCATCATTCAGACACCAGATTTCAAATTTAAGGGGGCCCGCCTCAACAAAGGCTCTCTTTCAATAATCCACCTATGCAAAAGTCGAGTTCTTGAGACGACTTTAGAGGCTTTTCATTCCATAGCCAAGCAAAGAAGACCAACGCCGATAGTGACCGTGATAATGGCGGATGAGGTTCATCAATCATCAGTTTCAAGAACATAGCAAGGCGATTGAACTCATTGAGTCCAAATTCTCTCAACGTATAAGAACTCAAACCTCAACTCCAAAATAACTTGCCCGAGGAACATAGTTGTTAACCAGGGAGAATATGAAGTCAATCTCCTCTCACTTTTGAAAGTGGTTGTTGTTGCTCTTTTACATAGTGAAGAGCAAGTTGGTGGTTTCGGTCATTGTTCGAACTCTTACTCAGCTAGGAAGTCATTTCCCTTGAAGCCAAAGAAGCAATTGCCTTTTCCAAATCAAACTGAATTTTTGGCTAGAGGACTTGGGCTGGACTACAATCATCTACTTGAGGTTACCAAAAAAGTTTCAAGGTTGGCTTCTTCAATATGGGGTACCGTTGAAATGTGAAGAATTCCGTTGGCGCCCGGACTGAGAGTGCGGTTGTTGTTAGGAGTTGTTAGTAGTCGTGACAAAGACTGTGGGCAGGGCGGGCAGGTGTGCGGAGCATGAGTTAATAAAATGGAAATTAGTGGAAGTAAAGTACATGGCGCATCATGTTGGTTACGCCTAGGACTGGGATTATAGACGCCGCTGACGGAATGCAGCCATGTTGGG
>SNQN01014217.1:0-11144 GCA_008642245.1 Bassia scoparia | reverse complement strand
TGTGGAGCATTATTTTATGAATTCAAGTCCAAAATTTTCCCATGAGGATTTTTTTCCTTACTAGTGTTAGTGCTCTAACAAAAGATTGGTTGTGATAGACTATCTGGTTGGAGTGCACTGTCAAAAAGCCTGGTCATATTGTATTGTGCCTTGGTGATAAAGTACTCCCTCGCTAACAGAAACTTTTAACAAATGGATTAAAACCCCTAAGATTTCAAAATAAGCTAATGAATAATTAGTGTACAAATTGATGTTGTGGTCCCTTCAAAAAAAAAAAATGTCGTGAGCTTTAATCTTTGAAGAATTTTGAATTTTACTTTTTGGAAAAATTTTAGCCTTTAGATCAAAATCATTCAAAAGTGCAGATTTGTTCTCATATAACTTGTGTGAATATAAGTGTGTGTGTGCGCATGCTGTGAGCCTGTGATTGCTTTTACAGAACTCTTTAAATTTTGGATACTACAGTAATTAATTTTTTTAGCTCCTTGGCTCCCGAAAATCCTTCTTTTTTAATTTTTTGCAAAAAATTATTAACCTTAAAATATTTCTACTTTTGATTAATTTGCATAGGGCATTTAGAGAGAAAGGGAGGGCAGGGAAAGTGAGGGTTCGAGTTTCTCTTATTTGTGAAACACATGGGGGAAGGGAATAAGAAGGATTCAGTTTCCTTGTCTAATAGAAGAATCTTRTTGTTGGAAAGTTTTGGCGAGAACTTCAGGCTCCTGTTTTCCTTCCTTTTCCTCCCACCTTCTCAGTGTTATTCTATCCAAACAGAATTAGGGGTTTGATTTGAACTCCAATTATTGTCATTGGGAATGTAATCAATTTATCAATGTAACTAGTGTGTTTTTCTTCTCCATGCTTTCAAGTTTGTGCTATYTGTGAACCATGCTTCTATAAAATGTTTCAGGGAAGGATAGATGTCATTGAAACTGTAGTGCAGGCGATGCACCAGGAGAAGATCCAACCAAATCATGTTACCTGCGGTTGTGTATTCACTGCTTATGTTTATCGCAACTTTCATGACACTGCAGTAGAAGCGTTGCAGGTCTTGAGCTTGCGAATGATCTCCCTAAATAATGATGCTCTTAAAACTATTAAAGAAAAATATATGCATCTCATTCTCTCCGAGGAAGAAGAAGATGAGACGCAAATTTTAAAGCTTTTTGAGAACCTTGAGATCAAAGGCCCCAAAAGAGGAAAAATTACAAAAGAATCTGCGAACCTTGGAGTCGCCCTTCTGAATTTAAGATGGTGTTCCATGGCTGGCGCCACAATATCATGGGTGCCCAATCAGAGTCCATGGGCAATAAGACTTGCAAGTGCTCCCTTGGTTTTAAAAAGCGCGCCTGAGGCGCGCCTAGGCGTGAGGCGCTAGGGAAAACGCCTCATTAGCCCAAAGCGTGGCGATCCCAGAAAGCGCAAGGCTGGGCGCCTGAGGCGTGAGGCGTGAGGCACTGTGCTCCTGCACGCGGAATTTGATTGATGCTTGGGGCTGAAGTTTTCAGCTAACCAATATCTTGCTTCATTGTTGCCGCTGACATTGTGTCTGACTCGTTTTCTACACCTTTGGAAAATTACCTGAAATGTCCCCACAGTGGAATTGAGAAAATGCTATAAGAACTTATGGCTCTTTTGCTAATTTGATATCGAGAAAAGCATAGCGATTATCCTATATATTGTATTTATAGCTTTTACATGAAGGGAATCACAGTTAGAATATGTCCTCTTTATGTCCAACAATATGGAGAATTGAACTCATGTCAGTGAGGGAATTTCCTGTTGTACACATTTTCAGGTTGATCTTGTAATATGATGTCCAGAAAGCCACAGTTCTGACGGCATGTCAAAACGTATAAATCTGTAAATTTTCTGGGTTTTTTTTTTTTTTAAACTATTCTTCTGATCTAGATTGTATCTGTGCAATTGCACGGATATGAAGAAATGTGAAAATATAATTTCTAAGTACAAACATCATCAATTATCATAATTAGTTCACACTATAAGAAAACAATGATATTCTATTATTTTGTCTCTGAAATATAGCATTAAATTTGAGATATTACTTTTAAAGTTATAATTTAAACTACTCTATATGATATGATTAATGACGTTTTCAACTTCTAAACTACAAAATTAGTTTTTGCACTTTACGATTTCTTTTGACATGCAATTTTAAGAAGAATAATTAGTAAGCTATAGATTAAATAAGTCATAAATCTATAAACTATTTTTTTTTGCTCCATAATCATAGTTTCTCTTGTAATTTTATTATTGGTCAATCAATCTTATGTTTAATTTGATTATTAACACTAAATTCTATTGTCCAAATTCTATCGAAAAATAATAATTCTATGGCTCAACTATAGTAGAAGTTATTAGCTTATTTATTTTATATATGAAATATCAAATAGTGCAATATCACAAACTTATCTTATATTATCAAATAGTAGTATCTTTGTTCTTATGCTTTTTTTAAGTGTTATGTTCAATTGCACAGGAAAAAAAATTATAAATAAATTATCATATAACAATAGTTATCAATGATTATGTAAGAAGAAATAAATTTTTGTTCAGTTTAAAATTTATATTTTATACGGAGTACTTACTTGTATTACAATTACATTACAGTACTCGTATGTTAATAAATTACAATTATTAATTTATTGATTTTGAGATTGGTAATTGGGAAACCTTAGCATATTTGGGTCAAAAATTCATCAAAAAAATAAAATAAAATGGTAGTTATAAGATAAAATAGAATTTTTATGTTGGAATAAATATGGGATTGGTTGTTTTGGAGGAAAACGTTGTGGGTGATTTTTGTTTTTTTTTTTTTTTTTTTTTGAGGAGTGGTTTGGCCTTTTGGGAGGGTATGGGAAGTTAATAGGTATTGATTTGTTAATACTGTAATAATAGATGTATAACCATGCAATTAAGGTCATTTTACTTTTGTACTTCAGCTTATTTCCAATTCATTTAAGTTTCAAAAAATTTTTGGACTCATAAACACTCTAGTTTAGTTCAGTTCTAACCATTTCAATTCAATTAAGTTTCATTCAATTTTTTTAATTAGGGTCTGTTTGTTGGATGCAAAACTTTTTAATGTATATGATTTTCGTTGTTTTTTCATGGAAAACAATTTACATGGAAACAATTTTCTTTTTTGGTTACATGTAAAAAAAGTAATGGAATGAGAAGAAAATGAAAGCATGATGTATGGAGTAGTGAATTGGAGTGACAAGAGATAGAAGGCAAATAATTCCTTATATTTTGGAAGGAAAATAATGACTTTCATATTTGTAAGGGAATTCCCCCAAGAAAATGATTTACTTCTTTTGTATACCAAACAATGTAAAATTGGAAAAGCGAGGAAAACACTTTTCATGAAAAAATGATTTACGCTCTAACAACGGAGCTTAATGTAATAGACCCTAAGTACGACGTATATGATCAGTGTGTTTGAAACAAACATACACCAAGTAACTAAAAATTTTAAACTAACAACTTGTTATACAAGTTACCCAAGTTTTTAAAGTGCATAAATAATGTTGGGAATCATTGCCCCCCTAACAACTTAGGAAACCATGCAAACAAGCACATGAAAATTGAAGCTAGGAACCTGCAATTAAGGTAAGCTTATTGGCATTTTCCCTTTGTCACTCCTAAGCAACATTGCCTCATAAATCGGCTTGCAATTGATCACCACAAAACCAGACAACAATATCTCCAAGATCATCCTCCACATAATGCCTTCGACCCCGGTTCGAAACAGCCGAATGACCCCACTACTAAGGAACAAGGTTGATCACAGCAGCCATTGTCATGGGAACAAACATGGGCGATGCACACCGAACTCGAAACTCCCTTGATCGTACCTCTTGCTTAGTCATCATCTTGTAGTTGCTGGTGAGGTCGAAGGCTCGGACGCGATTCCTAGGGAGCCAAGGGTGTACTCTGTGCACCCAAAGAGGAAGCTTGAGAGTCACATATCAGCCACTCATTGAGCATTCCACCACCTTTCCACGTTCCTTTCTCTAGAACAAAAGTCTAGGAGTCTTTTTGCGTTGCTCCAATGAATAGGAATATATACAATATAAACGTGGGTCTGAAATCTGCACCATGCTACACGATAAAGTACGTACACGTAACATCTACTCCAACTTTTAGCAAACTTGTGGTTGTTAAATTACAAAGAACAAAAATTTATAGTGTTTTGTCTTTATTTAAATGTTGCCGTTAATAAAAAACTCTCATATATTACCAATGCAATGCATTATGCATACACGATTGGAAGCATACGTAACCATGCTACTCAAACTTTTAGAAAACTTGTGGTTGTTAAATTAGAGAGAAACATGCTTCGTATTTATTTAAATGCTACAACTCAAAAAACTCTCATATATTACCAATGCAATGCATTATCCATTTATGCTACGCGATTAGAAGTATACGTTGTAAATTTCCATGAAAAGTTTTGTCACTCAACAAACAACGATTTTCCTTAAAAAAATTTACGATTGTTAAATAATTAATTTTAAAAAAGTTTTGAATTGGGAAATCGTAACACAAAATGTTTCAACTGAAAACTGTCATATATGCAACAAAAAAACGGGGCGTTATGTTACCTCGGGAAAGGTGAAATTCCTTTAAGGAGAGCAAGCTGAGGACGAAGCATAAATGGTTAACGGAATACAGAGAATGGGCCAAAGAGGAGTAAGTGTAGGCGAAACTCATGAGCAAGCCCATTTTCTGATCCCAAATCATGGTACTGTATCTTTATAACAGACGTCAAAAGTCCGATCATCACTCTTGCATTGGCTTAGCAGATCGATTAGCGTCACCGTGTCCCCTAAGAAAGCCGCCTCTCTGGGTGGCAAAATATGGACCTCTCATCCCTCACATTGCATCCGATAACCCGTATGGTAATCTTCCACAACGACCCATATCGAAAACCCATCTGTGCAAAAAAAAAAAAAAAAAAAAAAAAAAAACACTTGAGTTCATTATTAGCTAAAAACAAAGTAGTTTTCAAAAAACAAAGGAAAATGAGTTTAAGAAAACAATTTTCCATACAGCAAACAATGAAAAACAATTCTAATTTCAATTTTTCTCCGAAAAATGAAAAATCATTTCCATTGAAATATATTTTACTTGAAAACAAAACGGAGCCTAGTAGAATTTTTTTTTTAACTTATCAACCTTTATGCCCTAATTCCACTATTCTCGTAGATGCAAATATGCAAAGCCACGAGGCCCACGACAAAATGGGCCAATTAAAAAAGTAAATAAGAACGGAGGGAGTACTGACCTTTATCCCCCATAAATCACTATTCTCATAGTTGCAAGCCGCGACACATTGGGCCAATTCGAGAATCTCCGGTGACTCAATGGGACTTTTCACGACACACTCAGGGCTAAGCTCGGGGATTTCGGGGTGGACAATAGACGATGGACCACCAAAGAAGGCTCGACGTTGAAAGAAACATCCAGTCCCAACATAGTTTGGGCCAGAAAGTCCATCCATTCCCAACGGATTGATTTGGAAAAGACGTTTATGCTCACTGAAGTATATGTCCCCTCTGTTAAGTGCCCGAAATATTTGGGGGAACTGAACATATGCTAGAGTTGGTCGAGTCTCGAGGTCMGAAAAGTAACACAAAGCTCGCTTAATGGTTCTTGGATCGTTAGAATATGAGTCGCAATCCAAGGTTAGAACTATTGGCGCATTTGTCATGGTTGCTGATACGCGAACCTTTGAAACAACAAAGCCGTAATGTCAGTAATATCAAGTATGATCGTTAGATAAGATAATTAAAAATGTAAAAGATCAAACGAATTTATACATCACTTACATCGATTGACACGTGAATTTGGCGTACATTTCGAGATTAATATTATTTTACGAAATATATTTGTACGCTTCTCAGCAAGATCATTAATTAAATGACAGAGTAAGAAAGTAACACACACTAATATATTATACTCCCTCCGTATAACTTAAAACTTGCAATACTTTCTATATTTTGGTGTAACAAAAAACTTGTAACAATTGTACAACTTTACTCATTTGGTAAATTACCATATTTTTGGGATCACTTTTGCTAATTGTTTTGTCTTTTTCTTGTCATATTATTTCACTCCTTTTATTTTTTGAATCACTTCACTAATTCACTACTTAACCCACTATTAATTTTATTTTGCATTGAAATGAGTGCTAATACAWCTGTTGCATTTATTCCGTTACGGATGGAGTATATACTTACCAAAGCATTGAGAGCACCAGCCTTGAACATATGGTGATGAACCTTACTTTTCTCCCTTGAGACGTAAATGAAGTTGGGCATCAATTTATCAGTAACGTCCCTGTCCTTTGTTGTACTTAGCAAAATCTGAAACATCATAAAATCATCCGTAGGTTATGCGATATGAAATCATCAACTATTGACTTTCCTGCTTAGTTGCGCTAGTCATAACCTTATGTGTAGTCCCAATTTAAACGGGCCATCATAAGAAATCATTCATAGTTATCGATTATATATAATCGTCAATAGTTCTATATTATGGTCCCGGGACCATGTGATCCCCAGACAATTTCTTTCCGAAACTAGAATATGTTCATTTTTCAATAGACATTTACACTTGAAAGATAAACATTTAACATGGTGAGCGGATGAACATTCTAGTTCGTAAAAAAAAATTTAAACATTGTCCGACCATATAACTGATGGTCCGGGACCATAATAGAATGCCGTATATCGTTAAAGAAACTAATTAGAAGACCATACTAATAACAAGTGGGCGATGATGTTGTACGAGCTAATTTGCCACTACTCCATTTAGCAAAAGCCTCTGAAACATTTCTATCATTTCATTGAACCATATTCCTTCGAACCTTCCCTTGTCTGTACTGAGTTTTCGACTTAACCTTCATGCTTTCGTTTACATCGTCTATAAATCAAAGAAAAGTTTTAATTAATTAATCAAAACGATCAGTGGATCACATAAATTATCTATTCTTTGAAAATTACTAGCGATCCTTAGTTTTAAGAATTCCCTAATAAATTTTTTCACTCAATTCAATTCACTCTTGTTTATCTATTCTCCTACTAACTAACTAGCCAATTAGCCAAATAACAAACACAAGTACGTGGGGATGTTCATGATGCCTTACCGTTTATTTATGGCTAATTGGTACAGTAGTTTCCACTTTTTTACAGATTATACCCTCTAAACTCTTGTGAACTAACAAAAAAATGAATGTGATCATATCGCACAATCGATTGTAACATAACAGTTCTCAAATACGAACTTCTAGCCTAATCTTTTATGAAGAAGATCTACCTTATTATTAACCGTTATTGACGATAACCATGACAAAAAATACGTCGCTCTCAACATACTACATAAAATTACCACTGCCATTATGTCGAACTAATTAATGTCGACGAATGCATACATTGGCCAAGATAAAACATTATAATAGATGTTATTTAAAAAGAATAATAACTGATTAAATCAATATGCAAAACACATAATCTTTTTGTTTTATTTGTATGCTACCTTCACATGTCAACATGCCTCATTCTATTGCTTATTACACCCGTCATAATTAAATTTTATCTTATAATTACATCTCAATTGTTGATATCAAAAAAAAAAGTTCAATACTAGCTAAGTGCTTTAGTGTTACCTAATATTTCATTCAGTTTACAATTTCGATTCAGTTCAGTTAGTTACTCTCTCGATCAATCCAAATAAAAACAGAGTCATACTCTCGGTCGGAAAAAAAATGACAAATACTATACTTACAAATGACATAGTAGCCATTCACATCAAAACAAAAAATTGGTGTGTGCTACACTAATAAAAGTATTTGGCCTTATAGCATCAAATCGTTATGAAATATTCACTATTCACACCACAAAAAAAACAAACTAGCCGTAGGGAAAAAGTCAAAACAGAGACCAAAAGCCAATAATCAAGAAGTAAGTGGTCAGATTATCATCCTATGTGCCTTCTTCATTCAAGTTGAGAATTCGAGATTATGATAGTGCAAATCGTATCATTGAAGACTATGAATTATTGATGCCCCATTCTTTAACACAAAATTCCATAACAAATATCTCTTGTGCCACAACGTGTGCACACCACACACTCAGCTGATAATGATAAGATCTCTCTTCAATCTTATTTTAGGAAAAATTATGTGGAATAATCCATACTTCTTGGTTGTCTTCCCCTCAATAATCCATCTATTGAAAATCCCAAAATATCCAAGCTTTGTTACTAATCTTCCCTCAAATGCACTAATTACCGGGTCACCTGTTGACGGTATTAAACCTCCTCACCTCCCCTTTTCCATTTAATAATATTTATTATTAACTATTCAAAAAATCCAAACACTAAAAAAAAACACCAAAAACATGATTATTTAACGCAAATCCCACCATCGCCCTCCCTCTATTTCTCGTCGAACCTACCCATCACACTCCCCCACACACCTCCCCCTTCTTTCCTCCCGTCTTTCAATTTTCCCCTCCACATGCCACTCCTTCATATCAAACCCACCAATGACGTGTCGATTGTGAGGTGCATAAAGTGGTTTTCTGTTGGAAATGAGGCATGCGGAAATAAGTCTCTGAGGGTGACCATGTGGTCGACTGGCAGGTTGTAAGGCGATTCGAGTTTTAAAATTCAATTTTCGATTAAATTGATGTTATGGTTGTTGTTTGTTTGGTTCGAGATAATGCGGTCTGGTGGTGTGTTTATGAATACCACGTGTGGTTGTTTGTATGGTCGTTGTCTTGTGATATATGGTGATTCTCGCTGAGATGGCGTGGTTTCGGCCTGACTTAGTTATTGTGGTTTGCGGTAATTTTGCCTGCTCCCTCGCAGGGGAGGTTTATGAGTCTGCGATAAAAGCGGATTCACCAGTGGTGCCGTGGTCGGTGTCGGCACGGATCATTCCAAAGGTTCCGGGGCTCGACTGCAGGTGAGGGAGGGGCAATCGCTTGGACGGTGATTGAGTGACCCGAGAGGGCAGGGTCGCAAGGAGTTATGATTTTTTTTTAATTTTAAAACAAGTATATACAATAGCAAAAAAACACACTTTAATCTGCTGAAAAATTAAGCTAAACCTTTCATTAGCAGGGGTAAACATTTCATTATCATTTAAGCGGAAGATTAGCAACCAAAGCTTGGATATTTGAGATTCTCATAATCGGATAATGAGAAGACCACCAACGAAATGATATTCACATTAATTCTTATCCTATTTTATTAATTTACTCCCAACAAAACATCTAAATTATTTCTTTAACAAACACAAAATTACCATTAATCTGGTTTAATTTAGTTAATTCAATTCAGTTAAGTTTTAGTTTCAAAAGTTTTTCATTAATGTCAGAAAAATATTTATAAATTTTTTTTTCTTCTGGAAAGTAAACACACTTAATGAGAAGATTATACTACGCTTAAATTTTCAACCATCAAACACGTCCTCTCGACCACATCTAATCCATTTAAAGTGACTGAAACATGCTAGCACACCACTATTATATCATTTCAATTCATTGAAAGGGTTTGCCATGTTCGTCAAATATAAGCACCCGTATCGTCCTCTTTATCATGCTACCTTCCTTTCCCGTCTCACAAAATTGCAAATTTTCATTTAAACAAGTCAAAAACTACTGCTAATTGATCAAAAAACTTTTGAACGTTATAGATTCATCAAGTGTCTGAAAATCCGCCAATTTTTATTAAAATACCTAATCACCGTCATCTTCTTATCTTTTAATTTTTTAGTTAATTTACTATAATCTGATTTCTCTTTAATGTCGGATATTGTTCAATATTTCTGTGACTATCTTAACCAAAAATATACACAATTAATAAACACAATGATACAATTAATAATTCAGATCAAAACCTCTCACTTGGTCAGACCTGTTGCGGATCACAATGTTCACACAACTTCAACTGTACAGTGAGAGTATAATTAAGCAATCAATTTTTCCACTAAACTACAATGATCTTTGAAGATCTCCATGATTGCCCAATGTACTTTAACTYATATAATATATAAGCCATTTAATTTATTCAACTTAGAGTAATCTTATAAATTTATAATGTTTTTTAAAGCATGATTTGTTTTTATTTGCCCTACTTATTAAGTTATCATAATGAGTTTTCTTGTTAAAGTTTTTTTAGTAACACCATTATTCACACATTTTTTGAATAAAACAGTAAAAGTTGATCATATAACGAGGTAGCCGAGGACAGACTTAAAAGTTAAAATATAGTAAGGTACTATTTCCAAAATTGGATTAAAGAAARTTTTTTGACGGAAAAATTGGATTAAAGAAATTGACGACGTTATTGAAATAAACACTTCCTTAATCTATAACATATAAAATATTTTAAATAGGTATTGATGTTATTCGTAAGGTATAAAAAATATTTCTATTACATCGTTTTTATTTATATATTATTTTTGATACGGAGAAAGTATATGATTTTCGAAATTTTACCTTAATTTGATGAGCCTCAGGTGAATGACCAGTAGCATAGAAACTGGCAGTAGTGAAGTAAGCTTGAGGAGACCTTTCCTTGACATTGTTTTCCCTACAAAAAGGCAACCAATGGCGCGCAAACTTAGCAGCTTCCATGAGGGCAAAGAGAGTAGCCTGGGACCCACCGTCATCGGACACGTAAACCGAGACCTTTTCCATCGGGTAATCGTACGCCATGACCGACAGCGCCGTGTTGACCGTCCCCATGGGGGGCTCCTTGTGAGGGTCAGCCGTGCATATGAATYTGTCCACCGCGGGAAACTCGTTWCCTTGCTCTAAGGTCATCATTCTTTCAAGGTTTTCGGGGTACTCGTGGCGGCGGATGGGGCGGAGGTGGAAGGATTGGGTGCAAACCCACGAGAAGGCGAGGATGAGGTCGGCGATGAGGAGGAGAAGGGAAAGAATGAAGGACGACGACGAAGAGGGATTGATCTTATTAAGGAGGAGTGTATGCAAATGGTGGTAGAAAAGGGTTAGTAAGGCCGCCGTGTAAACTGCCATGTAAAGGCGGTTGAAGGCGGCCCGACGTAGGAGCTTGTGAGTGTGAAGAAGAGGTGTGGTGGGAGCGGC
>SNQN01014216.1:439-11145 GCA_008642245.1 Bassia scoparia | reverse complement strand
ATTTCAGCAATGGACTTAGGTAATTATGGACGTATCTTATAGTATGTATATAATGTTAGCAGAGTAGTTATTCATCATACATAAATTATACTTGCAGAACTCTTTCCTTAAAGTCTCACGTGGAAATGGGGACAAAAATAATCAGCTATTGAACAAGACCAGATTAAATGCAACCAAAACAAAAGTGGTTTTAGGTGTTTTGTAAGAATTCACAATGGACAAAACTCAGAAATCACAATGGACCAGATTCAGACTATAATTCAGAAATCACAATTCACAATGGACAAAACTCAGTCGCATATCAATCAAAATACAAACCACACATATGACTTCACTTTTACTAAGTACATACAAAAGCACAAGATCATAGAAACAAGGATTCTATATTTAGGATACAATATGGTCAAGGCAAGTCAAAGTAGTAGAGCTATAATATACACTTATTGTTTCATAAAGACCTTCAAATTATTTCATAAAACATAAACAAAGCAGTAAAATCACAAGCAGTTACAATTAAATTACAGTGTAAGCAAGCCAACTTACCCCCCATACAACATTGAGCGTCGGCACTAATCCATCAACCAAATTTAGCCTACACTGCAAAAGTTACAACAAATTGATGCAATCAGAAAATGGGCACAAAAGAATGACAGTGAGACCATCCATCTGTCCTAAGGCTACTTGTAATTCTAACAATAATCAATGACACAGCTAACATTTCCTTCACAATGCAAACCATGAGCAATTAAAAATGTAATTTGCAATTTCTATTTCAAAAAGTGTTCAACGYGAAGATGAGGGTAGGTGGGAGGAGAGAGAGTGGAAAATGAGGAAAGAGAGGGGTTATTAGGYTTTGGGGGTTTATATAWGTGGGTTGAAATTAATCAATGGTCTAGATTGAAATTGTAGATCTAACGGTTGATATTAGAYTAGGTTTAATCAATGGTTTATATCAATTGATTTTGAAATGAATGGGTATGATTTSTTATATTTTTTGCCAAGTTGGCAATCCATGTATTAGAGTTGTGCACCAATGAGAATATGAGATAATTTAATTTGTTTTTTTTTTTTTTTGTTGCAAATAATCATTTTGTTTTAAGTACATAACTTATTTATTGATTTAATGATTTCTAAATCAACTTCTTAATTTAAAAAGTAAGCCGCTTTCTTATTTCTATAATTTATGCAAATTTTTATTTCTTATTATAAGATTAATTCAATGTTATAATGTTATTGGTATCTATATAATTCTATATTGAAATCGAAAGCGTACAAAATTACACCCAAAAAAGATAAGATTAATTCAATGTTATAATGTTATTGGTATCTATATAATTCTATATTGAAATCGAAAGCGTACAAAATTACACCCAAAAAAGATGATCTTTGAAATATTTTATGAGTTTCTTTTTGAAATTGAAATAATTCGATTATTATGAACGACTTATCAAGTTGAAATAATTAGACTCAAGAATAGAAGGAGACTTCAGTTAACCAATTCAGTTATGGTTCGTATAAAAAATTGACAAGGTTTGAATCAACATCTAACAATCTAATTTATAACTTTTGACATGTATGGTATACTCTAATTTAATTATAACTATGATAAAAATGAAAATCAGACAGAGTTTTAGGAACAAACTGGCAATGTAATCTACACCTTGAGACATGGTTTATATGGTTTTAAGACAAGGTTACGAAACAATATGCACTAATTATAATTGTACAATGATTGAGAATTCTTAATCACTTTTCAACTCTAATCCTTACTTACACGAAAGTCCCTCATATCAGAAACTCCATCATAATATCATAAAGGGAACTGTTAGTCTGTTACAAGTGGTATTAAACATGTTTTAGCGAAACATACAAGGTAATTAAGTTAATGATAGCTATTAGAAACTTCATTCTAAGACTAATCGAACTAGATACTCTTGTTTCTTCAATCATCATATAAATGTAGACATTAAGATATCAACTAATAAATCAACTATAACCTACCACATCAAACATCTAATATGCTCTTTCATGCTAAATGTATGAAACTCTATCGTTATTAGACTGTTGATACAATCATTTATCTCCTTAAGAGATGTATTGTCGTAAAGCATCATAATAATTAACTTCGATATCATATGGAGTTTACTTTGATCTTATACAYAGTTGATTAATTGACTTTGACATCTTATACTCATAACTCAATGACATTTATCTTGTTCTCATAACCGACACTAAGTTACCAACCAAAACCGAACCGAACTGAATCACGGCTCAACTGAATTGAGTTAAACCGATACCAACCAAAACTGAACTGAACAGAAAATGAGTTAAACCGATACCAACCAAAACTGAACTGAACTGAATTGGATTTTCTTCAACCGAATTGAACTGAATTGTTATCAACCAAAACTGAACTGAACCAAAAAACTGAACTGAACAGAACTTTTATTTTAACTGCATTAACTGAACACCAAACTGAACTGTTTCAATCACCAAAACTGAACTAACGAACTTGTCAAACTGAATTGAACTGACCGATACCACACCAAAAGCAACTGAACTGAAGAAATTCGTTTAACTGAAATGAACTACGATACCAACCAAAACTAACTGAACTGAACTGAACTTCGTTTTAACTGAATTGAACTGAACTGTACTAAACTAACTGTTTCAATCCGTCCAAAACTGAACTGAATAGAACTTGGTCGAACTGAATTGAACTGAACTGTTATCAACTGAACTGAACTGAACTGAACTGTTTATCCGTTATAATTGAACTGAACTAACTGTTTGGTTCAACCATAACTGAACTGTTGATCCGAATTGACAGCCTACTAATAACCCATATACCTTTAAGTTTTGAATTGCCTCATGTACATCTGAGTTAGGGGTTAATTGCTGACGTGATTTTTTGACTAAGGAGAATTTCATGAGGACCCCTGTAGTTATGCTAAATAGCTCTGTACCCCCGACTTTTTTACTGCCTCAGGTACTATACCCTTGAGGCCGAAATGACTAACAAACATACCATTACTCACCTAACGGCGTCAAATATTAAGCTTAAACCTTAATTTTTCATATCATTCCATGTTCCCCCATGCTCTCTTCTCCCTTAAGATACAATGGAGCAACACCCAAAACCCAAATAAACATCACAATCTATCTTTTCTAACACTCATATTCTCTTTCTTCCTCACCACCGTAGCCACACCTCCAGTAAACACCATACCACCATCCGAGCAAACCCTTCCCCATCATGACTCTCCTTCCTTTTCCGTCGCCGACGCACGCTTGGTTTAATTTCATCGCAGCTTAGTTCGCAGTTGGCGCCATAGCTAGGGTTGATTCGATGATGATGATTGAGGATTGAGGTTGTTAGGGTTTGATTTGGGGTTTAATTGGATTGTTGTGGTTGAATTCAACAAATTTTTGGGTTTTAATTTGGATTGGTCATTACGTGGCGACAGACGTTTGCAAGCTTTCTCATTATACCAATGCTAGCATCAAGAGGCAAGCTAAGTTATCGTTGCTCTGAGAAGCAACAATAGAATGACGCTTCAAATTGAAAAAGGAATCCATGAATTGCTGCATATCAAGGACTCATTAATCAAGTACATTTTTGAACCAAAACCAAGAAGACAACCTATTCTGCTTGAAAGTGTGAAACCTTTTCTGCATCAGTTTTTTAACCAGTAGCATCAATATTTTTGGTTGATTCAAGTGATTGAACGAATTATAGGAAAGGAATTATTAAATCTCATTAACAACAATTCACACAATGATTTAAGTGAGGTTGAATGAAAGGAAAAAAATAGCGTAAAAAATGTAGAAGAAGTGAATGGGAATTCAAAATCGAGAATAATAATAGCGTATTAAATTCGATTCAATGGAAATTTTGTCAAGTGGAAATATTTGATGTCCGTAGTGAGTAAGTATGTCAGCTATTAATTCGACCTCAAGGTACCTGAGCAGTCAAAAAAAATCGGGTACGAGACTATTTAGCCTAACTACAAGTACCTTAAGAAATTTCCTTTACTAATTAACGACCGTTATGACACCGTTTGTCGGCCAATAAGACCTTTAAAACAACTAATTACCAATTAACCATTATTAACTCTAAAATAAATACTAATAATACTAACCAATTGACCACCATCACCAAACCCACCCAAACCCACCACGATCAACCCCACCTTCCAACCCTACCATGACCCATTCAACCAGACCACCGCAACTATCCACGATCCACAACAACCACGAACCCCCCCCCACCACGACCTACAACCACCACACCAATTGGAACTTAAGCACCGCCAACCACAAAACACTGCTTGCCATCCAATTGAAACCACCACAGCCAACAACCACCGTGTACATCACCCACAAACCACCAACAACCAAGATTCAACCCAACAAGCACCACACTCAGCCTAGAAAAATGGCGAAACCTAGAAATCAACAGCAAAATCCCCAAAATAGAGTATCAACCATACTAAACAAACTGAATTATTTTATCTAACCCCTCTCCCGTTTTTTTTATTTACTGCATCATATACCATAAATGGATGTATCAAATTACTTGCACCATTTCTATTTTAAGCATGTATACCTCATCAAACATTTAATAATATACTCTTAAATTGATAAAAAAACCTTGAATCACACTTATTATCTTTCTTACTTTCAATTTCGTCCATACAAATATTCACCCACTTACAACTTTCAATTAAGAATTCCTCAACTTGCACAAAACTCCACTATTATCAATACTCTGATAAAAAACCGTAAAACRGTGTAGGTAAAAAAAGACAGAGGGAAAACTAAAATACCCTAACTACATTAYAACAAATTAAACTAGGAATATCCAACAAACTAAAATATCTTAACTAATTTCTAACAACCTGAATATTTTGGACCTCCATAGATATTTCATACATGCTAGGTTATTTCTTCATTTCGTCGTTCCTCCACGCTTCCTTTCTCATAAAAAACAAGATATGTGAGTATGTGACAAATTTGAAATTATTATCCTTGTTTACTTTGTCGATTTTTAGCTCCATAGGATAATTTTCAAGTAGTATTCTCATCGTATCCTCATCAATAGGAATGAGCGGAACCGGGTACCCGGTCAATTTTGGAGGACCCAGTATCGGACCCGGACCTGGCGAGTCCCAAATTTTCAGAACCGGAACCAGTGGGAACCAATTCCGGAATCGGTACCCGGTTCCCTAATTATGTTTTTTATTTTCTTTATATAAGATGATTTTGAAAAGAAAATAACACTTGAGTGGCTTAATTAACGATAAATATTTAAACACTTTTATAGTTTAATACATATTAATATACTTCCTCTGTTTTTTTCTTGCTCGATAAACATTGACAAAAAAAAGTAACATTTTTTTTCAAAATGTAGCAAATAAAAATATAGAGAAAGAATTTTTTATAATCTAATAATAAAATAATGTTATAATACCATATGCTATTAAATTTATCTTTTGGAWTAATATCTAAATAGGAAATTAGAAATAATTTAAAACAATAATAAGCACTTTTTCATTAGAATTTGRAACCCACCGGGTACCCGGTCCTAGAAAATAGATACTTGGACCTAGAATCGGTTCCAATCGGGTTTGGTACCAAGAACCGGTCCCGGTAAAACCGGGTCCTGGTCCGAGTGCGGTACCGRGTACCCAGTATTTTTGCTCACCGCTACTCATCAACGAGAGAGACGAAATGTCAAGGGAAATGAACTGAGGAGAGAGAGGAAAGCGAAAAAGTGAATTTTGATTGGATCGGACGGGTTGCTATTACTAAGGGGTATATAGGTAATTACAGAAATTTTGTTAAAAGATAACGACAAATTTGTCAGAAATCACATTTTATAAGGTGGTCTATGTCACAAACCACCTTTTGTAAACGTATTTGTCTAAAACCATGTTAGTTAGCCTAAATGCTTGTTGACCACCACCCTTGATCGGTCTCCTGCATTGACATTCCATGCGTCGGTCACGTGGTAACTTAAAATTAAATTTTATTTTGTTTTTGCTTTTTTACCCATTTCCCTCCCAAAATCCTTTCGTTTCTCCCTTTTTATAAAAAGTCAATTTTTAAGGTATTAATCGATCAAATTGTGGTTATTGAGTAATTGTTTTAGGGTTTGTTATCGATGAAGAAGCATGGCCATGGAAATGCCAGAGAAACCGCAATTTGATCCCATCAAGCCCCATATATATATTTGCTCAATTCAATCATGAATGGTAGATTTATTGTGCACGAATTGGATTGTATATGAAGTTTGATTCTGAATAATGCHATTGTATATTCTGAGTAGTCAAGCTCGCGAGCAGCTTGTGACTGACTCGGTCAAAGCTCGGCTCGAGCTCAAGCTCGACTCGGTACGTTAACGAGTCAAGTCAAGTAAGTCCCAACTCGACTCGTTAAGATCATGAGCAGCTCTTAATTTTTTAAGGTTTCATATTTTATAATAAATAATAGGAAAAATTGGGGATAATACTAATTTCGAGGCCATTTTAAAATAATACCTAGATTCAATTTTATTTACTTTAATACCTAGATTCGTCGAAAAATTAAAAATCGATACCTACTAACGGATGAATATAACAGAACTACTCAACGAAATTACCAAACTGCCCTTTCTTTTTTTAATTTATTTTTACCTTAAACGCTCTCCTTCTCTCTCTCATATCACGACATCCTCTTCCTCCCTCTCTCCTCTTAACCAACAACTTCAACACCGCCCTCATCCATCAACACACCAACATCATTAGCCCTCATCAACATGATCACCGTCGTCGTTGCCTCCCTCCTCTCCCCTTCGTCGCCGTCATTGTCGCCTCCCTCCTCTAACCTTCGTCGCCGTTTTGTCGCCTCTCTCCTCTCGCGTACCAAAGCCTCTCCTTTTCAATTTTTTTTTGGCAAGCTAAGGTGAACAAAACAAGTGGTAGCATCAATTTTTGGGTATAATTTTTGTTTTTTGGGTTTCATTTTCGTTTTTTTTCGGGTGAATATTTCTTTTTTTTTGGGTTTAATTTCGATTGTTTGGGTTAAATTTTCCAGGTTTAATTTTTCACATTTTTTGGGTTTAATTTATTCGAATTTGGGGTTATTTTTTGATTTTGGTCTAATTTTGGTATTTTTATTTGATTTGATGGTGATTTTGGTTGAATTTCAATTTTTGTTGAATTTTCGTTTTTTTCGTAAATTTTTTATTTATTTGTGATTTTTCGATTTCCCCAATTTGGTAAGTTGATTTTCGGTAGTGCGATGGTGGTGGATTGGGGTGGAAGTGCGGTGGATGGGGGTGTAGTGGCTTGGTACGAAACCCCAAAAGAAAAAAATGAAACAAAAAAAAAGAGGGGGAGAAGGACAGAAGGAGTAATGGTAGCAGAGGAAGAGAAGGAAATGAGTGGAGTGATGAATAAAGAGGAAGAAAAAGAGGAAAAAAAAAAAAAGCAAACAAGTGGGCCCCAACTCCCTTCAACGACTATGTTAACCATAAGGGTAAAACGTTAGTTGGTACCGAAATTTAAGAAAACGTAGAATGTAGGTATTTAAGTAAAATAAAAATCGAATCTAGGTATTTATTTTTAAAATGACATCTAAACTAGGTAATTTTGAAACGAGTTTCAAGTCGAGTCAACTCGAGTCGAGCTAGTGAAAATTTTTAACGAGTCGAGTCGAGCAAAAGCTTAACGAGCTTTACGAGCAACGAGTGGAGTCGAGCAAGTGAAAATTTTTAGCGAGTCGAGTCGAATCATATCCTGCTCGTGATCGAATCGCTCGATAAAGATCCCTACTTAGGGCCATGATGATTTGAATGTGAACTAATAAGAAAATTGGAACGGATGTTAGTGCTCAAAAGACCACTATAATATACGATGCATGGTTCTTAAATCTTGTTATTGAGTTAATTAGATTAAATGTTTCCATCTTATGAGTATATTAAAAAGTTTGCCAGTTTTTTAAAGTTATTGCCTGAATTTTCCTTTTAAAGATCTCACTCATTATTATTATTGTTTTTGGGAAATACTACAAAATACCTTCTAAAAACGCGTTTTTCACAAATATACCTCTGTTTAAAAAGTGTCCATAATAAATCCCTACTTTATATAAGTGTACACAAATCTCAATGGTTAACTTTAACCAAATTAATAAAAAAATTAAAAATCAAAAAAATAAATCAAAATAAACCACCATTACCGCAACTCAGCACCACCATACCCACCCCCATCAAGCCACCCCTTCCTCCTTCCACCATCATAGCATCTCCACCCCAGCCGCACTCCTTCGAATTTAGACCAGCCACACCATCACCATCGAATTCGAATCCCCTACACCACCACCATTGGAATTCGGAATCCCCCCCACCTTCGAATTCACACTCCTTTCACACCATCAAACGCGATTCGAATTGGGATCTGTGTGGGTAGTTGGGTTCGCGACGACCACACCACAACCCAGATTTCGATTTGATTGGAGGTTGCGAGGTTGGGATTTGCGGTAATTTAATTTTAATTTGAAATCCCACCTTCGAATTCACACTTCCTTCACCACCATCAAACAGGTTGCTGCGAAGGGTTGGTGCGTGTGTGGTGAGAAGAGAGAGTTGCAGTTTGTGGCATGAAGAGAGTGGCAGCATGTGGATGTGAAGGTGGCAGTGGTGTTGTTATGGGTGAAGAGGAAGAGAAGATAAGGGCGCGCGCAACGAAGGTGGTTCGCAGGTCTGGTTCATTTGGGCGCGATTATGATTTTGTTGGGCGATGATTCTGGTTCGTTTGGCGGCGCGACGACATTGTTTGGGTGGCAAGGAATGGGTGAATCTGGTGATAATATGGATGTTGGTGGGGGTTGGATGTGGTGAGCTTTTTAAAATTTGTTTGCTTTTTAATTTTTTATTCATTAAATCATGATTAAGTTAAATTTAAGCATTAAGGTATTTTGTGTACAACATGACTTTATAAAGAAGGAGTTATATCGGACATTTTTTTAATAGGTATTGTGGAAAATGCGTTTTTAGAGGGGTATTTTGTAGAATTTCCCTTATTTTTTTTACTTATTTTAATAATTGTTGATCATCCTGCTCAAATTTTATTTATTTTTTATATTTTCATAGCTGGTTATTTTATTGTTTTTTATGTATGCAGTCTTTTAGTTAATTTAATTATCTTCAAATTGCTAACTTTTTCGCGTTTCTTTTTAATGGTAACATTTAGCATAACATATACTTAGGCAAAAATTGATGTGAGTGTCAAAGTGATAGAGTGAAAAAGTGGGACATGTGATTAAAAGGAAGATCGGAAGGAGCTATGGAGTAACATGCAAAATTGGAAACAAAAAATTGTTGCTATTAGTTTCAGTCAGTCAATCAAAGCCWTATTCCCATAAGTGGGGTCTACTAACATGAAMCAAAWGGGATTATTCCGGGAAGTCATTTACATAAAATTTCCATCTCCAATCCCTACGATCGAGAGCCTCATTCTCTCGCAAATCTAACTGCTTCACATYCTTTTTTACTCCTTCCTACTAAGTCATTTTCGATCTCTCTATAACTCGTTTAAAATCTCCTTGATCCCACTTTTTCACTCTTCACACAGGYGCCCCCTGAGGTCTCCATCTTACGTATACATGMCCAAACCCACACAAACGGTTTTCCCTTATCTTGCTTGCAATAKCGGCAACACAAACTCTCCCACGGACGGATAAATTCATTTTTGATTCTATCCCGTAGAGTATTCCCACACATCCATCTCAACATCCACATMTCTATGATCCCTACCTTTTGAATATGCTCTTTCTTGGAGGCCTAACATTCCGTACCATAGAATAATATTGGTCTAATAGTAGTCTTGTAGAATTTTTTCTTCAACCTTAGAGGGACGWTGCTTTGATCGCACAACACTCTTGTAGTCACTTTCCATTTAAGCCAACTTGACTTAATCTTGTGAGCCACATTTTGGTAAATATCACCATTTTTTTGGAAGGTTGACCCTAGTGTAGATACCTACATTTGTCCTTAGGCCAAGACGACTAATAATAAGACACTTCTTGAAACACACAAGCCAAGTCGAGAGAGCTAGGTCCCTAATCGACNTCTATGATCCCTACCTTTTGAATATGCTCTTTCTTGGAGGCCTAACATTCCGTACCATAGAATAATATTGGTCTAATAGTAGTCTTGTAGAATTTTTTCTTCAACCTTAGAGGGACGWTGCTTTGATCGCACAACACTCTTGTAGTCACTTTCCATTTAAGCCAACTTGACTTAATCTTGTGAGCCACATTTTGGTAAATATCACCATTTTTTTGGAAGGTTGACCCTAGTGTAGATACCTACATTTGTCCTTAGGCCAAGACGACTAATAATAAGACACTTCTTGAAACACACAAGCCAAGTCGAGAGAGCTAGGTCCCTAATCGACCCAAAAAAGGCAAGTTTTCACTACACCAAGCACTTTTCTATGCAMTAAACACCCTTAAAAATGAGTTTTAATTTTCWAATAATTTTAACTTATTTTTAGCCATTTTTCTAGAATTTTTTGGATTTTTTCTATGCATTTTTGGCAATTTTTGGAGTTTTTCARTAATTTAATTAATTTTGCAATAATTAATTGAATTATCAAAATAGCTCCAAAAATTACGAAATTTTAACACAAAATACTACATTTCACATATTTTYCMWWAWTTTT
>SNQN01014215.1:0-11146 GCA_008642245.1 Bassia scoparia | reverse complement strand
TTCTTCATGGTTGATACTATTCCTGGGTTTTCGTGTGTGTACATTAAACTACGTAGTACATGTCTCGAGGATCTTCAAGGATCAGGTTGAAGCTCCATATCTCTGGTGTTCCACTGTCGACTGCTTTACTCCTAGCCGTCCATTGGCATGTCGAGCAGATAGGATCAGCGGCCCCTCATCCCTTTGCCGTAGCAATGACTCCATTACAGAAGCGGTGGGTCCCCTTGTTGGTTGTAGGAATAATGCTGTGTCTTCCTCATGTTTATATGTTTTTTATCACACTCTATTAAGGAGAGCTGTGGCCTCTGCTTAGCAAATGATCCATCATCACAATCATATCATCATCATCTATCATCATCATCTATCACATTCATCATGTATATAGTGTTAGAAGATAGTCATATACTCTCAAGATGAGCTACTAGCTTCTTGTAATTTACTTGTATTTTGCTTAGTTAATGTGTAATAATGTTAAAAGCTTTTTTCTCCTTAATTTAATCCAAGCTTTTCTATTCTCTAATGAATCAACATAATACATATATTAATACGAACGTATTATACATATAACAGAAGAGTTTATTTTTTTTTGTTTCAAATATGAATGCTGATTGTATAATTTTGGTGTCCCGATCTTGTTGTAGGTGAGTTTTAAATATGATAAACCATTGATGCCTTGATTTGAGATTAGACGGACTAATAATTTTAGTGTTAACACTCGAAAGCTAATATATGCGAAAGCATACTTGTATTTGCTTGTTACTCTCATCCTATTATCGAATTACTCTTTTTGATTGAGATGGTTTATGCGATAATATTTTATCTTTATGCCCTTCCCGTCTCAAATTAAACATTCTAACGTGCGTTTCCATATGAGTTACTAGTTTCACCAATAGTAGTCATACTATGTAGGGTAATTTCCAACAGATTTTTGACCGCTATTGAATCAAGTAATTTAACCTGCTATTTGATTCAGTAAATATGCATTATTGGAAATGAATGATTATTAGTCAAGTCTCTCTCTTAAGAAGTGAGAATACTTAATAGCTAAGAATGAATAGCATATGGGATTGGGTGGGAAAGCAAGTTCAATATACTTAAAAAGTGCAAGAGTGATTCTTACAGGATGGCCATGCTGGCTGTCTGTGGCACGTTTATCGAGATGCGGTGGGGTTCGATAATAAATGGGCCTAAAAGGGATCCGGCCGAATCTAAATGTGACTGAGGTGAGTTGTATCAACAAAAAAGGTCATTATTTATCTGATATTTAGAATCCCCACTAAATAAAGCTAGCTCTTTATAGATTTGTGAATTCACGCAAACATGTTATATTTTTGCGCTCGGCCTCAACTATCTGCTTAGTTTTGGGAATTACTCTATCAATGTTTTTATCAATTATTATGGGAATCTTCTCGCGTGTGATTGTTTCTTCTCGATCTATTAGCATTTGTGAAAGGTAAAACAATTCCTTCCCCTTACCTTTTCCTTCCCTTCCTTTTAGTCATTTACTCTATCAATTTTCATTCTAATTTGCTTAATTCCTGCCTTTTAAATTAAAGTCACGATTACATCGCAGCACTTGAGGTTGTGATTAACATCCTGATGCCCCACAAAGTGAAGTATAATATGATCGATCGAAGTATATATCAAGTATTCAATTAATGCTTGCATCTAATGTAGACAGAGAAGAACAACTCATTAAGATTTCAAGGAGGACACCACTAGTTGAATTGAGTTGCCTTCAACAATCACAGGCATTCGCCAAAACATATTGGATTGTCAAAATTAAACAATACAACTAGTGTTGATGATAACACACTCACTCACTACAACATTGACATTCGGACCATTCATCAATTTCTTATATACACGCGATTTTAATTCACACATTGGATTGGATTAGTAGCATCACATCAACTAACAATAGTCTAATCAAGACACAATGCTATTCAACGAAGGCTGCGTACGATCAGAACAAAAAGTGATGATCAACACAACTGCGATGCCCCCCAAGGCGAACCACCCGCTCGATGATGTCACCGGGGTCGGACCCCGGCACAGACAAGCCTTATAGCAGTTGGACGAAGGCGTCTCGAAGCCATGTGTCACCGTAATCACTATGAGTGGGTGAGATTCGTGTATCGCAGACGCTGCATAAATCTGATGCTTTGCCATCACGCATCGATAGTATGTACCAATGCCGCATCCGACACCATGAACATCATCAGCCCCCACTTCTTTGATGTTTCCTCGATTCCTGATATTTCGGTAAAATTACGCCATTCTTGTTTCTCCATTATTTATTCTATGTTTTCTTTTTCTTGCTTAGCTCTAGCTTATCTTATCAAGCGCACTGTTCATTAAACTAAGCATGATGTGGGTCACGCTTTGAATAGGGGGAAGTGTTTGGTACTCATGATTTCACTCAAATGTGGGATACAAAAATTTGAACAGCTACTAAACAAAATATAGTCACACTATTCTAATTGTTATGTCTTGTTTGTACATATGATTCCATTTTTCATTTTTTTTGGTTGTTCTCTGACAATATACAGTAAAATTTCATATGCTTGCATTTTTCTATCTGGTAAAAACAAACATAAGATGGCGCCATGTGACACCGGCAGCAGCTAAAGATTCAAATCAGGTAACCTAAAGGGTAAATTTTCCGTCCTACCGGGAGTTTAGGCATGGCTGTATGATATGATATCATCATGTCGTATACTCGTATTGAGATTTGATTTCTATATCTTGCAGCCATTTTAACAAGATATATAGCTGTTTCATAAGATGAATTCTTATGTAGGTCGTGTTGCAAGGGAGATTAAGAGACGAGGACTATAGTCACTCATAATAACTAATTGAAGGCTTCAAATCGCATAACGTAAATATCAAACAAACTTGGAAGTTGTATAACTACTTGTTTATTTTAGCTGAAGTCATCATCTGAACTCAATGTATTGTTCCCCTTGTCAGAAATTATTGTATAATAAGGATCTTAGATGATGCATGGTTAGTATGTGACAAACTCACAAGTCACAACAATAACTTGCTGGTCTGATGCATGATTGAATTGATGATCCTATTTTTAATGGAATTGTCCAATATTAAAAATTACTGCTAGTAATTGTTTATTTGTTTGCTCAACTTTAGCTCTTTACGTTAGGTGACGTTAGGTCCCGTATGAATGGTGGAATATAGTGCTATTTTTTAGGGACTTATCCTCAAATTCAATACATTTTTTGTTTTGTAATACATGGTTGTTTGGTGTACCTCAAAATACGCGTACTTTCGATCCCTAGATATGTTTCTTTTGTATGTATTTAAAATCATTTCTTTTGTAAGGATGTGATAAATTGATAATGTCTATATCAATATAAGTTTAACATTGTATGTTATATTTGAATCTTAAATAACTTTCATAAGTACAATTAAAAAGTTTTAGTTTTATTTGTTCTTCACGTCGAATTATATTGCGATCGTGTCTCTCACTACATCTAAGAGACAGAAAAAATTGATATACTTACCGAGAGTATCAAAATGTATTAATGTAACAAGGCTTTGGATATAGGGAGTTTTGTACTGTTATGAAATTGGAATGCATACAACGAGTATAACAAATTACAGATACGAATAACGAATTCTATACCTAATTTGGTAAGGGGGGCAATATGATTTTGATTTTGAATCATTGAGAGTATTAATAGACATTACATTTATTCAACCAAATCCGTACACGATACATAAAAAAATAGTGCATTTAGCTAAAACTTTGATGGGAAGCTACCGAAGATCTTACCAATGGCATAATGCTAGTAGATAAGCACAATCCACGGTATAGCTCATTTAGGGGTGATCCGAGCCGAGTTGAGCTTTGAATATTCTAAGTCAATTCAAACTCATTCGATTTTGAGTCGATTCTCGAGTGAGTCGAGTTTTGACAGTTTTGACCAAATACGAGGTTCGGCTTTTTAATCTGAGTCGATCTCGAGTAGCTATTCAATAGCCACTAGGTAAAGTATCTGAGAATTAAGTGTAGTTATCTTACGCATAATAATAAATGTATTAGACTTTTCGACTTCTTCGCAGCTTATTGAGTCATAGTTTCATTACCTGCTCAACTCGACTTCTGTTAACGCTTCGAGTCGTCTCAATCGAGTCGAAATTATTTGACCAAGTTTATTGTCGAACCGATCTCGAGTAGTGTTGTATCACTATCACCCTGCTCATTATTTCAAAATTTCAAAGTTGGTGAACACTGAACTGGTATAACAAAACTTCTGTTGCTATGTTCCATGATTTGTGGTTTGTAATGTTAGAGGAAAATTAGAATGCGAGGTGTGTTCGAAGAGAGAGAGCTGAACAGCAGACATGAGAGATTAAAGTTAAGGGTAAGAAAGATACTCTATTATTGCTCATATTATCAATGCTGTGTCTTATATATGTATTGTTACGCATGTAATCTGCTTCATATTGGGATGGTAATATGTGCAATCGTTATTGAGTGGTTTGGTGTGTGGTGTGTGTGATTTCATAATTTTCGAGAGTTTAAGTATGTATTTGACAGCATATGGGTAGTCTGTATCACGCACGCTGAACAAGCGCTGTTGGGATTGCTCGCACATTTCCTGACGAATCAATTGATTAAAACTGTGTGGAGTGATTGTGGATTGTAGTGTGATATTATGGTTCATGATGATTCACCAGCATCACCCTGTTTACAGTTTATGATTTGGCTTGTAGTACTAGCGATTGACCTTATCACCACTGAGTGTAAATTATGTTCTAAATAACATTTTAAGAGGTTGAATCTATGATCAACTTATTGTGTTACCTTTGGCAAAGTTCTGAGAATTGAATCTGGATGTGCTGTGTATTGCGTCCATAAGAAGCATAGTTGGACCGGTGGTGGCGACAGATACTGTGTGTACGAGTTGTAGTACCTCGCCATACTATACACAACACAACTGCGTGTAGGTATGCTAAAATCACGCGTCAATCAAAACTATTTAATTTAGAGCTAATAATGATCTGAAGGTTTGGATCAATATAAGCTAAGCAGTTGTGTTAGCTAGGTTTGTAATAAAAGTGGCTAATGTGTGTTGTTGTATTATTGTATTCTATTATGTTGTGAATGAATGGAAGGAAATAAATGGAATGAGTGCGTGGATGTGATTAATCTGGAAATAAAAAGTAAGGGTTCTAGAATGAGCTGAGGAAGAAGGCTTTATATAATAAAGTGATGATGATCAATCAATCATCACATCATAGCACTGTTCGTTTGTATTATATTATTTATTGGTTGATTGAAGGTGCGCGATCACAACATATGGTATGTTGAAGCTAATTAAGCAAAGGTCACTAAATTATGATTAGTGAAGCTACTGTATTTGTTTTTATTTTATAGGTAGCTAATGCCTATGTACGTCCCACGCTCATCTCAAAATGCGTGGATGAGGTGCGCTTATTTATTTGGTCACAACTAGGGCTGTTAATGAGTTGAGCCTCATCTATGCTCGGCTCGAAGGCTCGCGAACAGGTTCGAAATATTATTTTATCTTTTTATTTAGCTTAATAATTATAAAATTAGTGGTATATTATTGTTAAGTTTAACCAAAAATAGAAAATCCATAGCTATTAACTATTATATGTTATTAAAAATYATTATATTACTATAGTTTCGGAAATCCATAGCTTTAAGGTATTTTGAACTTAGACTTTTCAGGCTCGAAAAAGCTCGAGGCTCAACTCGAACTCGAAGATATTCGTCACAAGTCTAACTCAAAATACCCAAAGCTCGGCTCGGTTCGTTAACACCCCTAGTCACAACTCACAAAACAAAGTCACAAACTAAAGTAAAGTACTCCTATATATTATCATAATATCATTGCTGTTTACCATATTTATTTCAATTATTGATGTGTATATATATTTTGATCCGTGCAATGTAAATTTTGTGTGGTAAGGAGTGAATCCAAAGCCTACCATTTTCATTCAGCGAAATCATAACTCGTTTACAACATGTTTTTATTTGTTTATCTTTGGACATATGACTTGCACTAACCTTGAATCATGAGCATACTAGCGGACAGCAATACTCGATGGACGATACAGGAGATGAGATGATAGCTGCGACTACCATATCTTTACTTCACCAGAATCCAATTAAATTCCGATGGTAATTCTGTCGCAGGCATCGTGATTCCGGGATGGTAATGGTAAAGAGGATTAAATAGGATTGGTTTTAAATTAAGGCTGTAAACTTCATAGTCTTCTACAAAATTGTGTACATGTCAAGGCGCAACAGGAGAAATAGGATAATTAAGACTTCTCACCTCATTTATTAACTGTTGATCTCAGGGAAAGGGTCTAATTTTTCCCGTCTTTTTTTGATGGAACGTGGTGTAGAAAAAAACCAATTAAATTTTTAAAACGATGAATCTATTTCACAAAAATCTAGTTGATACGGCAACAGTTTCTAGTTTTTAATCCGGATAAATGCAACATCTTTATATATAAGATATAGGACGTATGCAAGAACTGGGTACTAGCGGAGTAATTGAATATTAATTAATGGTAAAGATTAATTTCATTGCAAACAGTCAAATTATTTTACGTTTGGAAAGTTTGTTCTTTAACCCAATCGATTGATTCAATTCATTAAAATTCTCAGCGTTCAGATAATAATTGTTGTGTAAAACAAAGTAATATTGTCTTATTGTATATGGGTATGTCATCAATATATCGAAGTAAATTTTTAAAAAGAATAATAATTAAACGAATTGAAAAGAAGGCATAATGTTATAAAATATTGCGCCGATAAAGATACCATAATAGTTTGAATATGGATACCTAATTCTTATCTGCCAAGGTATTATCATGGAATATAGCGAGTTTAAAAGAATAATACTCACTCCGGTATAAATATATAGTGATCCGTGTGTAATCACGCTTTATTTGCAGAGTAGGAACGCTACAAAATCTAATGGAATATAGAATATAATAAAAAATGCTAAGTACACAATGATACTGATTAGGGGCTTTACTTAGATTAAGGACATGGACTTTTGGCGTAACACTGAAGGCCGGTTTGCCGAGATTCAATGGTTTAGGTTCCTTCATGCACAGTCATTAACTTCATCTAACCAATCAAAACTTGCCACGTATAACCGACCATGGACCAAACCAAACGATGGGAAATTGCGCATTCATTATTTATTTATAAATACATTCACGCAATTACGCAAAAGGCCACACATTATTGGGAAGACCATTTAACTTTAGTTTTTGTACTTTATCTCTTTGCAAAAATCAATTACAACTATTATAATGTAATTATCTATGCACTCAACCTAATTTTAATTTAATTCTATTATTATACTTGTTTAATTTTCCAATCAATAGATGCAAGTATGAAAATAAACTACTTTCTCCGTTATTTATTGATGTCCCAGTTTCTATTTTAGAAAAGTTTATAATTTTGTTGTTTCACTTTGATTTTTATCCCTTACAAGACTCGAGGACCACAATAAATTATCATATAATTTTCACTATTTACTTAACTGCAACTTAATTTTGGAACCCACAACCCTCTTCTACTTCAATCTACCCTCTATTGGGGTCCCACGTAACTTTTATTATACAATTTATAGACTCGGATTTACTAATTTACACACAAAATTTGGCACTCAAAAAACACATTGAACAAATCCAAAGTGGAATCGTCTAAAAAAACCGCGAGGTAAGTTTTTTTTCTTATGCATTGATACTCTAGACATGTAAAGTATGTGTCGTTTCATCAAGTTATATTGAGGTCGAAGGAATAACACTATATACTAACTAATATGATCACTAACGTCTCTTTTTCGGATAAACATAGATTATATTGGAACGCTCAACTAGGGTTCTGTCATTTGATCATATCCGTATCAAGTCAAATCTATTATAGGCCACTTCTAACTATGAGTATACGACTAAGATAGGCAATTCAAATTCGGATCGCGACACCTAATCCCAGACCCATCCGATCCGAGGGAAAATACTGCGCTCTCGCAATCCGATATACACCAGTAAGTCAGCTCCAGACTTCAATATAAAAAAATCCGACCTACAGAGTATGGAGAATGGGTGCGGAGTCGGATCTCACAAAATGACTATTTACTAAAATCCGACTGCCGACTCTCATACAATTATTATCATTTAATGTTTATATTTATTAGGCTACCTTATGTATTGTATAGTCAAAAACTTTATTTCTATATAAAAAAAGTAAATATACGAAAAATTAGTAGGCAATAAAACATAAACATTACAACTTAAAAGTAGACAAATTTTAATATATATATAATAATATATAATAAGGGAGAAAAACTCGAATCAAGTGGTCGGATCGGAGTCTGGTATCTCGGAATTCTAAAAAATCAGGAGTCGGAGTCGGATTCTCGGATTCGGATCTCGAGTCGAGTTCGATGCTGATTTAGATAAATCCGACTTCCTGTAGGGCGCAGAGTTTCCGATTATACAATCCGCTCCGAGCTCACGACCCGTTCGCCATCACTAGTAATACGACTACCACCCTTAAATATAAGATTGGATTACGACATGAAAAATAGATTCAAAATGGAAGTTATGAGAAAAGGTGGAATAACTTAATACTTGGAAGTATATCTGCTCAAAAAATAGAAATGTACATAATTTGATCTCCAATACAACATACATGAACCAAGCTAGCACTATAAATATAGTGCCAGAGTAGGTATTATGATAGACAACTACAAGATCATTACAGACAGCAAACTAAAAAAAGTCTAGTAATACTAGTTCACCAATTTGAACATGTATGGTCGTTATATTAAAGATATATGCTTCAACCAATAATAATCGAAAATCAAGAATGGGTGAACTTTGGTGAGAAGAGATGCCTTTCCTATGCAGACTCATAGAAGAGTAGCAGAATTGAGAGCACCTTCGATTACTTCTTTGAAGCAACATATGCCGCCTTTTCTTGATATTTACCCATACTTCTGGCAGCCTCGCCTACATTGACAGCTGTGGTACTCAAGCCATGGCTTCTTCTCCAACTCCTCTCGAACCTTCTGAACTCTTCCATGCGCTTCTCCATGCGGAGTTGAACTTTCTTGCTTCTTCCATCGAATTCTCTGCGCTTTCTTCCTCCCTGTTGCACTCCAGCTCCATTGCTGCCATGATTTGTATGCCTCTATTTCGAACGCTTCATCAGATCCTCTATGTTTGATGCGGCGAAGCTCTTTCTTGGAGTGCTTGGTTTGACAGAAAGCTGATATTGAGCTATTAGATCTTCCATTATGAATTACTGTCTTTTTCAGAAGAATTGCAGCTCTGAATCTCTGATTTACTTGTTATAATTAGAGAAAAATGAAGAAGATGGGTGTAATTAAAGAGATAGTAGTAGAGTTGTGAGTGATGAAAGGAATTGAAGATGAGATACTGGCAGTGTGGAAAACAGATGATACCAACAAGTGGCTAAAGAATTCCATGGTGTCTTTATGGTCTTATTGACAGTAAAAGATGGATGGACACTCCATATTGTAGTTATTCTACTGGTAACTTTTGACTTTTAATTTATTGTTCTTCTCACTCATGATGAATCTATGCTGTTTGCCTTTTTGATCGTTTCAATGTCATGCTTATGCACTATACACTCATTTCTAATTTATCCAACAACGGAAACAAGGGCGTTGATGCAAATCAATCCCGAAAATCTATTGGGTTTGGGAGGGCAACTCTAACTAAATGATCCCTCACCGTCGCTAATTGTAGTAGATGAAATAATGAGCATGCCATCCATCAACATACGTAAATTTTAGCAAAGCCCTAAACAAAATACGAAGTAACAATCCATTGAAAAACCATCGTTCCAGGAAAGAGTAAGCAGCAATAATGCATGACATGAGCAACATGTCGAAAATTTTATGAATCTAAATGCAATTACGTGTGCAATTTAGTTATAATTGTATTATGTGTTATCATATGGTTTAGCACAAATAAAGTGATCCAATTAAGTTAATATTATTAATGAGCCTATTTACGTGTTTTATCAGTGTGGATTTAATATTATATGTGTAGAGATCATTAGGCCTTTTCTAATTCAGGATGACGGATTAGGAAAGGGTTCTATTATAAACATCAAGGGTTATGGTCCCCAATAGCAAAAACATTAATATCTCATATCATCCCATCAATAGAAAGAAAACTCTAATGTGGGTGACCATTGGAAGACTAAACCCTAAAAGCGATTTGTATACGTACACACAATACTCATGGATTCAGGTACGTTTTCACAATTACGTTTTACCAATTAATTTGATATAGAGATCGATTTTGGTTATAGTAAGATTAAAGTTTAATTTAGGATTTAATCCCAATACAACATGGCTTGTTTCTTAGCCCTTGTACCCGGCCCAATTTTTAGTGATGCTGTCTGCTGCCATTTAACTAATTCATCCTACTTGTAKGTGGATTTGGGCATGATGAATAGGAGGATGGGAACATATTTTAAACAAAACATATTTGATTTAGAATCTGTCTGTTGTACCCGGCCCAACAAAACATATGCTGTCTGTTGTTCTTTTCTATTTTTCCATGCATTTAGAATTTTGACAATAATTTAAATCAAAATATAATCTATCAGGTGAGTTTTTATTTGATTCATTTTAATAAGTATTACTCCCTCTGTTTTCTCTTGTTTGTCCTGTTTACTTAAATGAAATTACTAAATGTTTGTCTTGTTTAGAGTATTTTCTACTTGTATAACTCCAATTTTATATATCTTTTAAATGGTAAAACGAACCATATTTATCACTTTCCTTCGATCATATTTAATAAAAGTCAAACCACTATCTAATTTACTTTTCAAAATTTACTTTCCAATACACATTTATTACCTTTTATCATAAATAAAAAATTCAATAACTCCATTTTCAAATAAGAATCTTATTAAATTAACTACGGAGTACTTCTATTAATTACAGATTTATATTTCTTAATTCTCACCCCRACTCCAAACAAGGTAAACAAATGGCCTGGGAATGGAGGGAGTATAAGAATATCTATTTTTTTAATTTTTACTATTATTTGATTAGAGACCTTCAGTCGTAGGGGGTTGGAAGAG
>SNQN01014214.1:0-11148 GCA_008642245.1 Bassia scoparia | reverse complement strand
CGAGGTGTCTTCATTGTGATAAGGTTTTGACGGCAAACACACTTAATGGGACTTCTCACCTTAAGGATCACTTGGCCAAAAGACGCAGCAAGAAGAACGGGAAGGTTGATATTCGCCAAAAGTTCTTGAGTGTTAGTCGAAAATCAGATGGAACTCATTCTTTAAGTGAAACTATTTAACCAAGAAGTTTCTAGGAAGGAGTTGGCAAATATAGTGATTATGCATGATTACMTGTTGGCTATTGTGGATCACATTGGTTWTAGAAGATTTCTGAGTAGCTTGAATCCGAGTTTCAAGATCATATCACGTCCTACTTTAAGGTCCAACATAATGAAGATGTTTTGCAAGTAAGAAGTTGACATTAAAAAAGGTTTTGGAAAATGTTGAATCTAAAATTGCAATCACAACGGACATGTGGACTGCTTCGAATAAAAAAAAGGGGTACATGGCTGTCACCGCACATTACATAGACACTTATTGGTGTTTACGCAACAAAACATTGATGTATATAACTATTTTAAGTCATTTTCAATGCTTTTTTTTTGTTGTTTTTTTTTGTTGTAATTTTTATGCTACTGTTATTTTTGCCACTGTTTTTATGAAGATGATGTCTGCTTTTTTTATGCCTTATTGTTGTCCCATTATTTACATCTTGATGTTGTATTTGCATTGATCTTATTGTTGTCCCTTGTTTCCCATTGAAATAGGTTTGCATATGTTCCTTGTCCACATACAAAAGAGTCACTCACACAAGTTCTCTTGGATACACTGAATATTTTTAACATAGTTGAAAAAATTTCTTCTGTAGTAGTTGATACTTGTACAACAAATGATGCTATGATGGATGTTTTGAAATTGAGATTGAGTGAAGATTCATTAATATTGAATGGTAGATTTGTGCATATGAGATGTAGTGCACATATCTTGAATTTGGTTGTGCAAGATGGATTAGATGTCATTGGTGAGGGGATTGAAAGAGTACGGGATTGTGTTGCTTTTTGGYCAGGAACCCCTAAAAGGAGAGAAATTAAATTTTTGCAAACAAAGTGAAGTCTATCAAAGGTGAGGAAAGTAGGCAATTGGTACTTGATTGTAAAACTAGATGGAATTCGACCTATTTTATGTTGCAATCTGTTTTGCCTTACAAAGATGTGTTTACTAGAATTAAGCGTCAAAATCCTAGGCTTAAATTCACAATCCATGCCTAATATGATTGGGAATTTGTTACATTTGTTTGTGAGAAGTTGAAGAAATTTTAGAAAGTGACAGAGTTGTTTTCAGGGAGAAAGTATCCAACTTCCAAATTGTTTAACGCCCAAAAATTTGCATGTCATGAATGTCATTTTGTTTTTATTTGGAATTATTTCAACTAACTCCATAATTTGCAGGAAAAGTATACTCAAAACCTTTCAGAGTCTCAGGCTAGTGACTCACCGTCGGATCCCAACGAAGTCTTCGTTGAGACGGTTGGTGGGTATCGAAAGGGTGAGGTTCATGGGTTAGGCAGAGATGAAGCTTCYCTCTATTATGAGAAAAGCTCGCGTCGGCACGGCGGATCAGGCTATTCTCYATCGGTTTCTGCTCAGCTTACACAATTGTCTGAGGAATTGGTGCGAGCTAGGGCAGAGTTAGCGGAGAGAGACCGCTAGTGGGATGAGGAGCAACACCGTCTAGCAGAACAGCTAGGCCAGTAGGACGAGGAGCAACACCGTCAAGCGGAGAAGCTAAAGCAGCAGGTTGTGTACATGGAGCAGATGGACGCTTTCATGAGGCAGTTCGGTGATCCGCCTTCCCTTTCCTGGACGCTTCCCCGACGACCGCACAAACGGTTTGGCAGTTCTGAAGCCTTTGTAGCGTCGTAGCAGTTCTTAGTTAGATTTGGATTTATTTATCGTACTATGTTATTTGTTACATTTTTCACTTAAAAATTTTAGAACTATATGAGTATATCATGCGTGTATTACAACTTGTTTCTTATATCTAATATAAAATTTAATTTTTGTATATTTATTTCTGTTTTTCGTTAATATATATTTTATTTCTTTTTATATTACATTTACATGAAAGAAAAAAAGGTGAAACCCACGGATATTTAAAAACAAAGCGGGAAAAAACCTTTTAGTGACGAAATCGGTCGCTAATTAGATTTCCCTCATTTTTGGAGGGAAAATGAAATTAGAGACCGATTTTCGGTCGCTAATTGCGACGAATCGAAAATTTGTCGCTAATTCCATTATTCCTACCAACAAATGGAGGGAAATAGAAAATAGCGACCGAAAATCGTCACTAATTTCTATTTAGCGATCGAAAAATCGGTCGCTGATTTCTATTTCCTCCATTTTTCCTCTATTTTTTACCAGTCAAAAAATTGTCGCAAATTCGGTCGCGAATTTTTTAGCGACGAGGGAGAGGTAACTGACGTGAACGATCGATATTTTTCGTCGCTAAATCTTGTTAGCGATCGAAATCGCTAATGTCCGGTCGCCCGCGCCAGTTTTTCTTGTTGTGATTCTACCAATAGACTCACCTTGAAAAATTGGATGGAATTGATAAAGAATTTCAGATTTGGCTAAGTATTGAAGATTCTACAAGCAATTTGTGAAGAACAAGTTGAACTTTCTCTCTTCTAAAACTAAGAACAATGAATGAAGAAGATGATGAAATTGAAAAAAAAAATAAAAAATTGCAATCTAAGAAAAATGAATCTACTTTCTTATTCTTACTTACTTGTTTTTCACTCTCCTCACAATCTTATCTATATCACACTCAATACAACTTTTCTAAATAATTACATGTTTGCCATTACTAAAATATAACAAGTGCTTAAATACATCCCAAAAGTCAACCAAAAAGACCAAGTAAAACTCAGTCAACCAGCTAGGCTAGGGCCCAGGGCGATGGTGCGTTAATCAAGCGCAGAGCTCATCGTTGCTTATGATCGGAGCAAGAAAGTGGAAAGAAGGAGGTGCAGGCTCGCAGTGATGGCGCGGGCCTGGTGTAGGATCGTTGTAGCCAATATCTATAGGAGGAAAATGAGGAGAGTAAGGCGCGATATCACCTAAGCTGGCGCAGGCACACTTGTGATGGCACGGGCTTCCGTACCCACTACCTAAGAGCGAAAAAGATAGTGGGAGGCGCGGGCTCACTTCCTAGGCCAAGCCTTGTGTGAGAACGCCTGAGGTTTTGCCTGTAGCTTTTGTTTCCTAACTTCGAACAACCATGACTTCACGCTCTTTGCTTGGAGTGCAGCATATAAAAAATCGTTGGAAGCTCTCGTTGTTACTTTCCAATGCAAAAATTGCTTACCAGCAAAATTCAAAGTGTGCAGAAAGAATATGACTCCAATAAGAGTCAGGGCACAGAAACCAACGCTTTAAAGCATAATCCTTGCAAATAAAACCACGCCAACTTGTATCTAAGCACATTACAATTCAAATATACACCATGGCAGCTTGTAACAACACACAAAGCTATGTAAACTAAGAGCATGGAATAGAATTGAGGAGAAGTAAGTTGAAAACTTAAGAAAACCACTAAAAACCACAAAAAACTCCACAAACTATACAAAGTGGAAAACTAACCAAAGGCTAGTGAAATGATGTCGAAAATACATAAAATGGCCAAAATAGAAAAGTAAGTGCCTAATGTGACCATTTTTTGCACTATCAGGTTCTTGGCCACAATTGACAAAATAATAAATTGCATGTTAGTTTATAATATGTATATAATATAATATATATATATAAGTGTAGTATATTATATATTATATAATATTGGGAAATTTAAAGTAATTTTATATTGATAGAGTTGTGAATATAGATTCAATATTTATATTGAATCTATTAGAATTAGTTGATTGGAAAGAAGGGATGGATGTAAATTGCCTGTTTTTAAACTCTATTAAGGATCTAATTGATTGAAGTTTATGAAAATAAATTGTCATTTAAAAATAGTCAAAATTTAACAAAAATAAAATTTGTAACCGATTTTGATGTTCTTCGTGTTTTTTTTAAATTTCTATTTGATATTGAAATGTGAGAATGCAAGTAGACTTATATATTTTCTTGCTATATAAGCATAATACAAGGATAATTGAAAATGATGGTGTCATATGGCCTTACTTTGAATATTGGAAATGGTTCACTCAATCTAACTTTCTTGCTATTTAGCAAACCAAATCATCTTTGTGGAGAGGCTGGACACTACATGCATGTGCCCAGTGAACCTACAGAAGTCATTATTGAAAACCATTCTTCGATTAATGGCCATCAGTTGTTAAAGTGGAAATATGTAATCTATAGGTATTTAGTTCCTTCGAATTATATGAATATATCAACAAATTAAAAAGATTTATCCTATACTAACCTATTTTCATGCAGATAGATATAGCAAGATGCACCACTATACTTAAAGAATAAGTTCCATATTTAAAAGAGGAGACAAAATTGGTATTTATTGGAAGGATGGGCAGTGGAAAGACTACTTATTTACTGGAGCTTGTTTCGCTTGATGGAGCCAACAAAAGAAAAGAAAGTGTTTAATGGTATTGACATATGTTGAATAAGACTTCATGGTTTATGGTCACGACTTAGGATTATTCCACAAGAGGCCACTCTCTTTAATTGCTTAAGTTGCATCCATTGTATCAGAATAATGATGAAGAACTTTGGGAGGTACAGTTAGATCTTCTTCATTTACACTATTTTGAAAATCTTAACATATTGGGCAATGCATTATACCCTCTAATGCTCCTCGATCTTCTTTATTTTCCATAAAGGTGCTTGAGAAATGTGAACTCAAAGAGATTGTCCGAGAGAAAGAGTAGAGTCGAGATTCCTTGGGTAAAATTTATTTTATGAACTAATTACTTAGCTTTTTTGGGAGGTAAGGTGATTTAATGACTTAACAATTATAAACCCAAGCTTATCAACTATTTGGTGTGTATTATGGATGATGGATCGAATGAGGTCATGGTACAATGACAAATATTTTGCTTAGGTATCAATTCTAAACACTCTTTGTATGCTTGTTTTAGAAATTTGACTTTCTATGTCAATTTGCATGTAAAATAATACACCACATGTTAGTGTATTTGATTCTTGACCACAATTGAGAAAATAATAAATCACATTTTAGTTTACAATATGTAATATATAATATAAACTATATTATATAATATAATATAGCATATATATTATATAACGTAGTATATTAYATATTATATAATATATGGGAAAGTTATAAGTAATTTTATATTGATAGAGTTGTAAATATAGAATTAAGTTTCTACTTAATCTATTGGAATTAGTTGATTGGAAMGCGGGGAAGGATGTAAATTTCCTTGTTTAAAACTCATTAAAGGGTCTAATTGATTGATGTTGTATGAAAATAAATGGTCATTGTAAAAATAGTCAAAATTTTACAAAATTAAAATTGTCAACGATATTGATGTTTCTTCGAGTTTTTTTGTCATTCTTTTTTATATTGAAATGTGAGAATGCAAGTAGACTTATTTTTATGCTAATATAAGCATAATACAAGGATAATTGAAATGAGGGTGTCATATGGCTTTACTTGGAAGATGGAAATAGTTCACTCAATCTAACTTTAAAGCTCATTAGCAAACCAAATCATCTTTGTGGAGAGGCTGAACACTACATGCATGTGCCCAGTGAACCTCCARAAGTCAWTTTAGAAAAAAATCCTCCATATTATTCAGCCATCAGTTGTTAAAGTGGAAATATGTAATCTATAGGTATATTTAGTGCCTTCGAATCATTTGAATTATATCCGCAAATTAAAGATTTAATCCTATATTAACCTAATTTTCATGTAGATAAGATAGAGGCAAAATGCACCTGTAGTACTTAAGGAAATCAGTTGCATATTTAAAGGAGACAAAATTGGTATTATTGGAAGGATAGGCAGTGGAAAGATTACTTTTATGGGGGCTTGTTTCGCTTAATGGAGCCAACAAGAAGAAAGATAATATTTAATGGTATTGACATATGTTTAATAGGACTTCATGATTTATTGTCACGACTTAGGATTATTCACAAGAGACGACTCTCTTTAATATTCTTAAGTTGCATCCATTATGTTTCAGCATATGATGAAGAACTTTGGGAGGTATAGTTAGCTCTTCTTCATTTACCTACTTTTGAATAAATCTTTAAAATATTGCCAATGCATTATACCTCTAATGTTGCGATTCTTCTTATTTTTCCATAAAGGTGGTTAGTGAAATTCTACTCAAGAGATTGTCCAAGAGAAGAGTAGAGCGTCGATTCCTTCGGTAAAATTTATTTTATTAACTATTACTTAGTTGTTTGGGAGGTAGGTGATTTATTGACTTAACAATTTATAAACCCAAGCTTATCAACTATTTGGTTGTAGCTTACGGAGATGGATTCGACATAGGTCATGGGACACATGAACAATTCTTAGTCTCCAATCTTACTTATCTTTTCTTACTCAATATTGTGCGTGTGATCTCCGTCTGCTCTGTCTCTCGCGATCTTCTTGACTCTCGATTGACAGCTCTCATGCCTCTCTCTTCATGTATATATAGATTGCTCGTGGGTGCAACTATCGATTTTCAACTTAAAACTAGGCTTTACGCTCTCAATTCAAATGTCTCTCTCTGCTCTCCGTCTAGTGGTGACAGTTATATATACTATGACAGGTCTGTGGGCATCTTCCCTCTCGTGTCTGCCTACTCTCAGCAATACTATTTCGATTACGTTTATCATATTACCAGTCAGTTTGCTGACAGCTATTTTCCTATAAGAATTAGTCGTGGTCCGTATGCGGAGTGGCGGCTCTCACACATAGATACATGTCTACCAGCAGAGCCGCAATTCACGCTATGTAGTCTCCTATACACTCTATTTCAGGTGAAGAAAACCACAAGTAATTCTTGCATACTTAGGTTTTAATATGGAATATCTCTTTGTTGTTATGTTTTCTCAGAAGTATACACAGTTCATATCATACTGGACAACCGGAGTCTAGAGGCTGCTAGATGCACTTGGATCGCATTTGGACCCACTTCGCCTTACTCTATCCCTAATCCAAGCTTATTTGGTTTGCCGAACGAACACGATTTTCATAGAGTCACTCCTTCTCTCCTGTGTAGGCGTGCATGTGTGATCATCACAGATGTCTCAATATCCCTTCGAGGCTACTCCGAAATAAGTGCAATGACGACTTCCTTATTCGTGATTTTTGGTTAATTCACAAAACTCCATGCATACTCACACATACTGACAATAAGCACAGAAAATCCATTGCAGTGCAAAACAAGTCTTCGGCGAACGTGCCCCGCAGGCGGGGGCGGAGGACCAGCGGCAGTCGGCAAGCTCGAGGACTGCCCATCCCCTATACAGGAATTTTGGCAATTCGTTCGGGCAAATTCAGCTAAACCTCAAACTCTTTTAGTGAGTGTGGACAATACTCGGAACGCCACTGCGATTTTAGAGTCTTAAAGGGGACATGTGATTAGCATCCTGTGAATGCGAGTCCATGCTCTTCTGATTTACTTGTATTAGCACCATGTATCATATAAGTGGTTCTATGAACTTGATACAGGTTGAGAGGTCGCTTGAAGATCGGTGGTAGACCTTGTTGAAAGTTACAAGTTCATACGTTGGCAGGTGAATTAGTATCTGGCAGGAAGATAGTTTGATAGAACTTTTCTGTTAATAGATAGACGCAGTTAGAACAGTCTATTTTAAGCAGCCAGAAACTAACAGATGCGCAGACATAAACAAACACCAAGATTTACGAGGTTGACTTCTAACTAAGTCTACGTCTCCACTCATTCCTCTTTTATTAACAACTTCTTGAATAACAAAAAGATACATTGAAGTCGTAATTATGCGCTGAGCACAATAGGTAGATCCCAACTTTCACCTACCTAGAAGTTTTGAACCCAATCACTAAATATTGATGATTTCAAATTGAACTCCGATCCTCTGACCATGTATATTCCCAGCAAATTGAACATCGATACTCACATTACTCACAATCGACCAACACTTTGTTAATCTCAATTACCAAAATAGCCTAATGCTTAGAATGAGAGTAAATTTACCCCTACTGTGTAAGTAATGGATTTAAATGCTCGGTTTATTACTTAGAGAGAGGAACTTTTGCAATCTGATTTTTCGTCGAAAAGGTTAATTTCAAAAAGATGTTAAGGTTTGTGTGTCTTGCTCCGTTATTCTTAAGTAAGCGCTTTTGGTACGTAGATATGGCATGAATCACGAGGACATATTTTCCGTTGGAAATAAATATCGGAAAAATATATCCACTGATTTTATTTCCGATAGGCTAAATAAATATAGGTTATGAACTAAACATTATATACTTACCAATTCTTAAAGAAGACTTGACTTGCAGAAGAACCTTTACCACTTCGTTTATTTTCAAAAACATTTTTACGCGGAAATAAACTTTCCAAAAATACGGATGTTAAGAAGTAAACTAAAGAGAGGACTGRTCTGGAAYTGTTCACAAACTATTCCAGTCAACTCAGTTTACTTGAAGTTGCATGTAATAAGCAACCAAGATTGCTTATTATATTCAACTAGCTCAACTCTCTAAAAATTGACCTTCATAGTGCATTAAACGATCCAAATACTACTTACATTGCATCTAAGACCTAAAAAGTATGTCTTTTGTATCCTTAAACTAAATCAGGCAGCTCAAACAATATTCTAAGGTTGTTGATGCTACCARTTGTTCCTACAGTAGTACCAAAAGTAAGAGTCCTACTTAAATAGTTATTACAGACCAGCAGTAAACCAAATTACATAGAAGAAGGTTTTGTAATTTGGGAGAGGGGAAACCAGTGATAGAGTAAAACAAAATAAGTGGGGTTAGCAGCGCAAATAGAATAAGAAGAGAGGCAAATCAATCAGCTCCAGAGTCATTTCCCGTCTCATCATCGTCATCCTCCTCCTCGAGGACATCTTCTTCTTCTGTAGGATTCTTGAAGGCAGAAAAAAGTTGAGTAACACTATTGATCATGGATTACATCATAGTTTTTTTCACGCAACTCCTTCACCAAGGCATAGGTTKCTTGAACTAGTTCCTACACCTGCTGCTTTTCCCTTKACATCATCCTTCACCTTCAATATGCCAMCTGCATAGCTCATACCTTTTTGACCTATAATTTGATTGGTGAGATGAGACATTGTTCCATAATATCCCACCATAGGAATCTTCTAATGATTAAACACCAAGGTCYGCCAACCTCTATAAGGCAGACCATGTTTTGCTTTCTCAACATAGCGGATCTTGTGTCCAAGAACCATAGTAGGGAGTTGGACAACAAAGTCTTCCATGAGACAGTAAATGAGAACACTATCCATCTATCGTACACACATACGGCCTTGTGCTATGTGAAACACAATTTTTGAGGCTATAGTATGAAATATCCTCATAATTGGTTCCCTTAAATGGCCGATGGTGTACCCCTGCTTAGGGTCTGGTGGACCATTGAACAACCGGTTTTGGATCTATTCTGCTATGACACCTTTAACACTTGGCTAATTTTCACGAAAATATACATCAAGTCCCTTAGTTGAAACTGTGAGAATTTCAGCCAATTTCTTCTCAAACAAAGACTCCTCCTTCTCTGTAGAATCCTCCTAACCTAGAATGCCAGATTGGTCAAGGCGAACCTCAACTCTCCGTTAGGATTCTTAAATGGCAGAACAAAACCAACTTCATTCTCACACCCTTGCTGGCTGCAGCCTGAACCTCAAAACCCAAACCTGCAGCGACTTCTCCCTCAACAGCATCACCCTCCTTTTCCTTCCTTTTCTCCACTAGTTTGGGAGTTGTCTTAGGTGTAGGGATTTTGGGTTTGGTGGTAGTTTTGATAGGTTGTTTTATGGTGGTAGGTTTGGTTACTTCCTTCACAACTTCTTTTTGAACCGCTTTAACCGCTTTGGATKGCGGTTTCTTTAAGGCTACCTTTTTAATATTCATATCTTTCCTCATAGCATCAATCACATCTTCTCTTTTAACTTCTTCTTCCACCTCATGATCAACCGGTTCAAACTCCTTTTCCTCAACCTCCTCTTCCTTCTCTTATTCCTCCGGCTTGGATTCTCTTTCATCCGGGCTCTAAGTGTATCGGATCCTTTTGTTTTAGGTGAGATAGTCCTTTTTTTGGGAGGTGGTAGTTTTTTGTGTGGTTGGGAGTTGCGATTTACAGTTTTGGGGGTTGCTTAGGAGAGTTGCGAGATTTTTGTGGTTGTAGGATTCTAGTGGCTGGAGTTTAAGGAGATGGTAGTTTGTGGTAGAAAGCTTTTCTTTTCTCTCGAATTCCTCTTAATTAGAGGGCTCCTCCTCTTTCATACTTAACTTCTTCTTCATCGAAATCTCCCACGACAACGGGCTCAATTACCTTTTCAAGCACTCCTTGTTTGAAGTTTTTGTGTTCTCTAATCTTCTCTCCATGGAGGACTTCGTTCTCTTCACCTTCTTCGAGCTAACCCTAGTGGTTTTGCATATTCTTTGTTGGCATATGAGTCGAGACTTAGAGTTTTGACTCTGATACAGATGAAGCAATTTACGTAGAACATAATAAGGGAAAGAAGCCGTTGAGCAATTTGTGGTCTCAAGTTTTTTCAGAGAGAAAAGAATCATAGAACAATAAAGGTTTAAATTTTTCTAGGCATATAACGTGAAAGGTGAAAAAAACATGGAAAGTGTTTGATTTAAGAAGGAAGAATGACCAAACGATTTTGATCAAATATGAATATATTTATGTAATAAAGAAGATTGAAAAAGGCCGGCCAGAAAGGATAAGTTTCTTTCTGCAAGATCTGTTTGAAATAATTATCCTGTTCTTCATCATGGTGGTCAGTGCCAATACAATTTATAAGCTGACTTATTGCGCATATTATACAAATTCCAAAATTTGAAATCGGGCTGAAATTTGGAACATATATGAATAATTTAAAGAATTAAAGACCAATGCCTCAAGAAACACTGGGCTTTAGGGTGTGCGCCATAAGGTCACGAAATGTAAAGTTTGTGCATCCAATAAATCGTAGTTTTAATGGATTAATGAGACCGAGTAGAGGCCGCTACAATGCGGGCGGCTCTGGGTTACTGATTCATTACATGTCC
>SNQN01014213.1:0-11153 GCA_008642245.1 Bassia scoparia | reverse complement strand
TCGAGAAAACCGAAAGAAAATATGTTTGCCTTGTAAGTGACCTTTGCTCAATAATTCCGAGTATGACCTCACGTATTTCAGACTTTCGTGAGTTCAAAGCATCTTTTCCGAGTCGAAACAAACGCGAGACGCGGTATATTTCATCACGGATTACTCATTTGGGGAGACACATTTTCAGGTGTCTACACTATGGCATAGGCCTCGCACAGTTGACACTGCAGTCTTGGTGTCACATCCTTGGATACATGGCCACATGTAGAGTGAAGAATTGGCCATGTCTGACTGGGTCCTTCCTTCGCATGCATCTGATCTCAAAGAATAGTAGATGCCAGGCTAGTTGGTTCCAACTCTCGCAGAAGGAGAAGTACATGACCTCCTTGGATAAGCTCAATAAAGTGTACAATTAGAAGAATGACTTCTTCCTTGTGTACACTGATGACACCCCCCTCGCCAAGATCCTCTACGCTTGGACAGCACATCAAAACTCATACAAGGAGAGTGAGCTGGGTGCGATGACTCCTGACACAGTGAAAAAGCTAGAGTACTTCGAGACTACGGAGTACACATATAGGGCCTTAGGTCGCAAAGCCAAGGTTCCCAATAATTGGCTCCTAACACTTGAATGCTTCTACAATCAAGACTTTATGCGAGCCTTTGGCCTCGTAGGTGGTTGCAGAATAGAGCGAGAGCTGAGAGGTAGACTTTCAATGTTCTTAATATTGTCATTGTTTGAATTTTATCTAACCAAGTGTTCCTTCTCGCAAATTCTGCTCGTGCTAGACACCCATATCACTTGAGTGGAGCTATGTCGAGTGAAGATTTCCAAGCCTTCTCAGTCGCATGGCTGCTCAAGACTCTAGGCGAAAAGAACGCCATTCATCGGGTAAGTGTCTTCCCTCGCACTTTTAACTCCTGATCTTCGCATGAAAAGTTTTCTCAAATGCGAAGGCAATAGGCTCGCATGTCGCATGAACATTGGCTCGAATGCGAAGTGTGAGTGAATTTATTTGTTTTGTTTGCGATGAATCTCACTTAGAATTTTTTCATTTTGCAGAAGCTTGAGAAGCCTTCGGATATCCTCAAGGCTACGAGGGCCTCTACTCCCAAGAAGGACAAGCCTTCTAAATCTGCTCCTAAAGTAGATGACAAGAAGAAGTCCTCTCCCTATCATGTGGAGAAGACGGCACATACCTCGTAGGGTGAGGAGAAGGAGACAACAAAACACTCCTCGCGCATCGAGGAGAAAAAAAAGATCCAAACACTCCTCGCGCAGTGGGGAGAAGAGACCAGAGAATAAAACACCCTCGCAATCGGGGGAGGAAATCCACCACACCTAGGGAGCCTGCGAGGCTTGGGGTGAAAATAAACGAGCCCAAGGATGGCGAGGGCCGTAAGAGATTGGATGATGTAGTCGGCAAAGACAAGTCGGTCGAAGTGGCTGCTGACAAGCCCAAGCGACCAAGGCCAACTCCTTCTTCACCAAAGGGGGACACCTCGCAGTCTGCTCAAGTGGGCGAAAAGAGGCAGCCTTCGCCTTCTCTAACTGAACAAGAGGCGAAGCTACACCAAACCACATGTATATCTAGTATTCCTTGCAGTTCAGTTTTGGGTCTAAATGCTAGTTCAGTTTTGGGTCTAAATGCTCATCTCACCGAGGTTCGCATCTTTAACATGTATGGATTAGATCTTGCATTGTTCAGGCAACGAACCCTTAGTGGGTCGCAGTCCTCGGAGGTGACTTATGAGAGGTGATCAAAGACTTCGCATGATTCTCCTCTTTCATTACCTCGCCACCCGGATCCACATGGCTTGTCTAACTCAGATACCATTCCCTATGTGCCAGGTACTGCGGATGATGACTCTCCTATCTACGAGGATACTTTCGTGAACTTGACTGTGACTAGCGAGATCGCCAAAGTCGCCCAAGACAAACCTCCTCCCCTAGTTCCGACTAAGGAAGAGCTAAGCTTTGCAAGCGGGCAGAAGCCCTTAAGTTCTTTCCTCCAGAATTCACCTATATGGAGGGCCTCGATAAGATTAAATTCGAGGAGTTGCTGGCTGAGCCAAGTGTCGAGCCCCCACTAATTTCTTCTCCCCTCGCAAGGCCAAAGAAGTAGATTCACCCGTCACTTCGCGTCGACGATAATTTTGTCCAAGGCTTGGACATATTTGTTGCGAAGAAGCACCCTTCGCTAGTCTCTGCTCTCTCTACTGACGAGCTGGAGGTTGATAAGTGGCTGAAGGTGGATGAGGTCGACCTTTATTCTTCTCGCAAATTTAGTTCTAACCAGAAAAAGAAGATAGTGGGCGACATGGTCCGCTGTGCGAGCAAGGAGTACAAGGATAGCCTCGCAGGCTATGCGGCTGGTTCTTGTGGGCGAGCAATGAGTGGGCTCGCTGATYTAAGTTTTCTTTCCTCATTTTCATTTTTTCTCTAAGTATATCCTCTCGCACTTTTTCATTTTTTATCAASTGTGACAATCCTTCGCTTCATTTTTCCAAGTGATGGTGCAACTGGATGGTGTCGTAAAAGCCATGCGAAGGGCTAATCGAGAGGCCAAGCATAAGGAGCTGTTGTACCGAGATCACTTGAGTACCTCCAGCAGCAGACTCTCGCTATAAGTAGATGATGTGGAGGCTACTTATACTCTTGGCCACAGCCTGAATGCGGTCAAGGCGGCCTATCGCAAGTCACTGGAGGGCTACCACTCCTTGCTCCAAAAGCACAACCTCCTGGCCAAGCATGTGGCTAAATCTCTTGAGAAGGAGGAGGAGCGAGTCAACAAGGCCGTTGCTGAGAAAGTTAAAGTTGCTGCGAGGCTTGCTGCTGCGATGCCTCAAGTTAAGGAAGAGGTGATGACGAAGGCAAAAGGAAAAGTTCGAGATGCATTGGCTAACCTTCGCTTCATTGTTGAGGAGCAAGAATGGGAGCTCGCGGAGTTGAAGAAGAATAAAAAAATCAAGTTCACAGAAAGCAAAGAACTCAGGGATTGAGGAAATGCAAATATTGATGGAGGAGGCTTGACATCTCTTTCCTACGAAGAAGACTTATCCTTTTCGTTGCTTTGAGGAAAGTCTGGAGTACATTGAGATTGTCAGCATCATCCAAAAGATTCCTGACACCAAAGAAGAGCCAAGGCCTCCCCTGCCAAAGAAGGACTTCAAATATACTTACGTCGACACTGAGCACTCGACATATTCAGAGCCTTCTTCTAGTTCTTCTTCTTCTTCTGATGATGAGGGCGAGCCTCACAAGGGAAGCAGCAACATCGAGGAGGCCGGTGGGAATAATGCAGGCGAAGACGATGTCGATGATGCCAAGGGTGGCGATGAGCAAGACAATGATGAATTCATCGACATTGAAAACGTCAATGATGCGAACGCTGACGTTTGCATTTGTTGATGTTCTTCTCTCCTCGCACCTCAACTACTTAGCTTAGCAGTGTACCTTTTGTAATTGTACCTAAATTTTATAAGTACCAGGCCTCGCACAACAATTATTTTTTGTTAAGAAGTCTTGTAATCTCATTTTCAAATCTAATTGAAGTCTTCTTGCCATCCATCATATACTTTAGTTTATTGTCTCGCATTTTATCTTCGCTTTTTTGTTATCTCGCATTCGGAATTCGTACTTTCTTTCTTAGGTACACTTTCCCTTGTAGTCCATGGGTTCCCCTTTGATCGCATGGGCTACATATCTTCTAATGACCTAGCTCAGGTATACAGAATTTCCCTTAAGCAGCGAGACCTCTTTCTTGTGCGAAATGTCCAAGTTTATAGATTCCAAGAATTGATTGACTTGGGACCTAGCAGTGGTGTCAAGTCAATCAATCATACTGATTGCCCTTAAGCTTGGAGATTGAGTCAAGGAAGTCACAGGTTTCATGTATTAGTCCCAACGACGATGTGTCATGCGAACCTCATTCGATTGTTTTTACAAAACGTTGATCTCGCCCTTCGCAAGTTTTCTTCATATGTTGCGATGTACGAGCCTCATTTGATCGTTTTTACAAAACAGTGAGCTCGCACCTCGCAGCTTGCCCTTGAATGCAGAGATGTGTGAGTCTAATTTGAGCATTTTTACAAAAACGGTGAGCTCGCACCTCGTAGCTTGCCCTTGAATGCAGAGATGTGCAAGTCAGATTTGTGCGTTTTTACAAAACGGTGAGCTCGCACCTCGCATCTTGCCCTTAAATGCAGAGATGTGCGAGTCAGATTTGAGCGTTTTTACAAAACGGTGAACTCGTACCTCGTAGTAGTCACTTCAGGCAATTGGCAAGGCGATGGGTACCTTTCCCATGTCTACTTGATAGGTCGAAGCCTTATACTTGTATAATTTCTATATGTATCATGGGTCACTTGCCCTTGTATATGGCATGGTGCGAGCCCGTTTCCATTGAATTTAAAAAACGGTGAGCTTGCACCTCGCACATTTTAATTTTTAATGCAAGTCAACTTTTGTAGATTTTACAAAACGGTGAGTTTGCATCTTGCAAATTGGTTGTGTCTTTTGCCCTTCGCATGTTATCCAAGGCCATTTGCCCTTCGCATATCCAGGAACGTTTGCCCTTTGCATATCTAGGGATGTTTGCCCTTCACATGGCTAGGGTGCTTGCCCTTCGCATAGTCAAAGACGTTTCCCCTTTGCATTTTTGCCATTTTGATAATTTCCCAAGTTCAAAAACTTCTAAGCAGATAACTTGTTAAAAATTTGTCAAGTTTTTAGGTTAATTTTAACAAACAAATTATCAGTTTTATCTCGTTTTGAGGTTGGTCATGAGTGTGAGTTTACGCTTTGAATTTCACTCTATGTCCAAGGAGGGATTTGCCCCGATAAGATAACACGAAATTGAAGTTCAAAGTATTGAAGACTTTCATTCAATCTTGATACTTCAAAATTTACAAGTTTTGAGTGCCTTCAGGTCGACTCAAACTTGACAATGCGAGTGCACACTTGGCTACTCAACTTAGAATGAACGCCTTCAGGTCGACTCATTAATGTTTGCTTAAACATAAAATTTTCTGAGGTTGTCGGCGTTTCATGGGTGAGTTAAGCGTTGTCCATGGCCATCTTCTAGCTTGAATGTGTCATCCCTTAGCACTTCACAAATCTTGTACGGACCCTCCAAATTTGGAGTCAACTTGTCATCCTCCTTTGCCCTTCCGGTGGATTCCATCTTTCTCAACACTAGGTCTCCTAGTTGGAGAGGCCCATAGATCCTTACCATGATCTAGCTTCTTCTTCAATCCATTCCTGATGATCTTGTTGAAGGACTTAACTTGTCCATTAGCTTGGGGATGTGCTACTGAGGCAAAGTGGGCTGTAATGCCTTGATCCGATAGTCAGTTGGTGAGGATGTTGGAATCAAACTGAGGGCAATTGTCAAAGACTATGGACTGAGGTACGCCGTAACGAGTGATGATATTTCTAGTCAAGAATCCTTGGACATCAGGCACCTTGACGTTTCACATTGGCTCAGCTTCCACCCATTTGGGAAGTAGTCTACTTCCACGATTAAAAAACTTCTTTTGCACCGGAGCTTGAGGATATGGTCCAAGAATGTCTATTCCCCACTTAGCAAATGGTAAGGGTGATAGCACGGGAAACAACTAGTTGGTTGTCTTCTGATGAATGTTGGCATGGATATGGCACTTTTGGAACTTTTTGACTAGGTTGGATGCATCTTCTCTCAAGGTTGGCCAATAGTAACCTGTTCGAAGGATCTTTTCAGCCAAAGACCTTGCCCCAATGTGCGATTCACACTGACCTTGATGAATACCATCCAATTCTTCTTCCCCTTTCTCAAGAGTAATGCATTTGCGTAAGGGGTGAGAGAAAGACTTCCTGTAGAGCTGGCCATTCCAATACACAAACCATGTATCCCGCCGCTTCACATACTTAGCTTTTTTCGATCAAGAGGTAGAATTCCAGTTTTTTTGAACTCAATGATCTCTTCCTCTATTGATGTAGTGGACCTCTTCTAGCTCATCTATGCTTTGCTAATTTTTCACTTCCCGAAAGACTGACCTTGGGGAATCACCAGTAGCTGAGCTAGCCAACTTGGACAATGCATCGACTTGATTGTTTTCTGACCTAGGCACTTACCCTAGGTGAAAACTTTCTAACCCCTCGACCTCCTTCATGACCATGTCCAGGTATTTAATCATATTTTTATCTCTGGCTTCATACTCTCCATTGACCTGGCTCACCACTAGTTGAGAGTCTGACATAGCATTAATTTTTCTTGCCTCGGCCGCTTTGCACATTCTAATTCCCGCTACCAGAGCTTCATACTTAGCTTCATTGTTAGATGTCTGGAATTTGAATCGCATAGCATATTCGAAAGTATCTCCTTCTAGAGACTTGAACAAAATCCCTGCCCCACAACCATTTTAGGTGGATGCTCCATCCACAAATAATGTCCAAACATCGCTTGACGTTTCGGCTGGGGGAGGTCTGGTCATTTCCACAATAAAATCTACTAGGGTTTGCCCCTTTATGGCCTTTCTTGGTTCGAACTCGAGGTTGAACCCATTCAATGCTATTGCCCATTTCAACATTCTTCCCGAAGAATCCAGCTTGGTCAATGGTTGCTTGATTGGTTGGTTGGTGTAGACGACAATCTTGTGCACCGCAAAGTAAGGAAGGAGCTTCTTACTAGCCATCATGAGTGCAAAACCAAATTTTTCGGAAGTGGCGTAGCGCATTTCTACCCCTTGAAGTACATGGCTTACAAAGTAAACCGACAATTGAACTATCTCTCCCTCTCAGCCATCAGCTTCACAGACAAGGCATGTTCTGAAACTGAGAGATATATGTACAAGGTCTCTCCTTCCATGGGGCTTACCAACCTTGGGAGAGAGTGGAAGTGTTCTTTTAGATTGACGAAGGCTACTTCTGCTTCTTCACTCCATTCGAACTTGGCAATCTTCTTGATTGTCTTGAAGAAGTATTGACATTTGTCTCCAGACTTGGATAGAAATCTTCCAAGTGCTGCTAGATAACCCGTCAACCTTTGCACATCCTTCATATTGCGGGGTGATTGCATGTCCAGGACAACCTTTACTTTGTCGAGGTTGGCCTCGATACCTCTTTCATCAACTAAGAACCCCAAAAACTTGCCAAAAGTAACTTCGAACACACATTTCTTCGGATTTAATTTCATGCCAAAGTGACGCAAAGTTTCAAAGGTTTCTCGTAGGTCCCTAGCATGATTTTCCTTCTTCTTTCTTTTGATGATCATATCATCGATGTAGGCTTCTACATTCCTTCCAAGCTGCTTAGCGAAGATAGTGTTTGCACATCTTTGGAAGGTTGCAGGAGCGTTTCTTAAGCCAAATGGAATTACCTTGTAACAATACAACCTATTGTCGGTGACAAAGGCTGTCTTGTCCTGGTCTTCCTCCTTAAGAGGGATTTGATGAAATCCTGAATAAGCATCTACGAAGCTCATGGCCTCGTGCCCCGCTGTGGAATCTACTAGCTTGTCAATTTTTGGAAGTGGGAAGCTATCTTTTGGACAAGCCTTGTTTAGGTCGGTATAGTCCACAAACATTCTCCATGTCTCATTTGGCTTAGGGACTATCACAACATTTTCTACCCACTCCGGATATTGGAATGGACGAATGAACCCAGCGTCTAGCAATTTTTTCACTTCCTCATCAGCTGCCTTGCTTCGCACCGGCCCCAAAGTTCTCTTCTTTTGATTTACTGGTTTCATTATGGGGCCAACATCTAGGCTATGCTGGGCAAACATCGAGCCCTGACATTTCTTCCGCCGAGAAGGGGAAGACATCCTTATACTCCATTAGTAAGTCCTTAACTTCTTGCCCCAGTTTGTCACACATAGCATCACCTACTTTGACCGTTCTCTTTGGCAAAGTGGGATCTATGGCGAAGTCCTCTTACTGACCCCCTGACTTTGGACGAGAGATGGAGGCAAACAAACCATGTATTGCCATCATTTCCTGGTGGGTGCCGTGAACCATCAACACTTTTCTGACTTCCTTTTCTTGTTGGCTTCCTACTTCGAAGTCTCAGGCACATCATCACCCTTGCCCCCAGCAAGTGGTTTGACGATGGTTAGGTAGCACTCTCGAGCGACTTGCTGATCTTCGTAGATTATGCCAACCTTGCCCTCATCACTTATGAACTTCATTAACATTAAATGAGTTACTACAACCGACTTGGAGGCGTTGAGTGTTGGCCAACAAATGATGACGTTGTAAGCCGTCATGTTTTTTAACACCAGGAATTTGACTTTTTCAAGTGCCTGCAGACATTTTCCCTTCCTAGCCGCAAGGTAAGGGTAACTATACCAACTGGGTGGATGATGCCACTGCCAAAACCAATGATAGGGTTGTGGCATGGCACCAAGTCATTGTTGTCGTACTTCAATTTTTGAAGACATTCAAAACTAATGATGTTATAGGAGCTTCCCGTGTCAATCAGAATGCGACGGACATGCTTTTTCTCCACCTTCATTTCGACCACGAGAGGGTCATCATGGGGGTGATCACCTCCCCCATGATGCTTCTCGCAAATGTGAACGTTTGGGAACTTATCCTCCTCCTCCTTGTCGAGGATCATTACTTGCTGGGGGGGTCCTTATAGAGTCTAGTTGACCCTTGGCAGTCGAACCTCCTACAGCAAAACCTCCTGAGATCGTGTGGACGATCTCGGAATTAGAATGTTCCTCATTTAGGGCACCCTCAGCCGAGGGAGATTTCTTCAAAAACCTTTTAATCAAATGCTTCTTCACCTTGCCCTAATGTGCTAGCGGATCCATATTTCGTTGCAAGGTGTAGCAATTATCCGTGACATGTCCAGGCTCTTTGTGGTACTTGCAGTACTTGGACTTGTCTCTCTTGTCCATTTTAGTTTTGATGGGAGGGGGATCTTCTATGTTAACACCTCGGCTCACCTCCTTGTAGACTTGATATAGATATTTGGTGTATTCAACTGTTGGGGTGTGGCCGAACTTTCTCTTCTTCCTGGCTGTTGTAACACCCCAATAATTCTCCCTTTTTCCTTTGAAATATTAAATTGAAGATACGGAGAACTATTGACATGTTATCGCCACGTGTAAAACGTTTTGGCTTATTCAGAATATTGCAGCGGAAAATGACTAAACTAAATAACAAAACTTTTAGGAAATCTATCAAAATATTTAAAACCGTACAACTTGGAACCAACTTTGGCCCTTTATTAAAAATCGAGGATAAATATTTTGGCAAACTAATGAAACTTGAAAACCATTTTATCTAATTATAAAATATTAAAATTTTTCAGACGGAACATTAAACAGCAGTCCAAGAATATAACACTCGAACACTCCCATAACCCCAACGTTGCAAATGCACATGTATAACCATCAACAACCTGCACAATTCTGTGAAAAGTCTGCTCCCCAAAATTTCCAAATGAAATACGGTCCACCAAAAGAAGAAAATGTGGACAATACACAAAACACAAAAACACACAATCAGCAAAGCTGAGTACATACAACATACGAAGACGAGAAAACAAACGGACAACATCTTCTCCCCTAAAAACTGGACATACCGAGTTACGACACCTGTTTAGAAACAAAAGAAAACCCAATTATAGTGTTCATAACCACTTAACAATACTATACTTATACAACTGATCCCAAAATCAGACCAAAATCATCAATTACATATTACATATAGCTGCTCCAATACAACACAATCCCAAAATCCTCAACTGCTTCTGTTAACTGGATTGTACCTGCAAAATGACTTACTCGACTCCAATATAAGACTCAATACATTTTATTACATTATTTAAGATATGAGCAACAGACAAGGTTGTCCTCAACCCATGTTCACAGTTTAGGAACATCAACAGACACCAAGTGTCATCAGACACAAGATACCACAACCCCATGCCTCTCCGTCGAAAGGCATCAAAATGGTGAACGGGCGCGACTCTGTCACCAAAGCTAGTGAGATCTCAACTAACCCCTATCAGATATTAAAATATCCATAATGAAAGTAATAGTAAGATAAACCTGAAGAGGGACGCGTTGATCAAACGGCCCTCGGAAGGAAGCGAGTAAAATCGCAACCCCAACCCCTGAATGTCAATACTCTAGTCGTGCACCAATCCAGAGTTTTCTTGCTCATCCATATCTTATTATTTAACTGTTAATTATTGACAAGTTCATATGATTCACAAACAAGACCACAAACACATACCAATTATTTTAGCACAAACCATTCCTTTAATAATTAATAAACCTGTTGGACAAGCCAACTAACCTCGTCATTAAGACTTGAATACTTCCATTTACTCAATTCACACATTAAGTTATGAACGAGTAATAAAATCACCTCATGGAGTAAGTTACACTTAACTCCACTTGAATTCAACCATATATCAAAYTTTACCTCATGAAGCAAGTGATACTTGACTCCACTTAATTCATTCCTGTATTATAAACCACCTCATGTGACAAGGTTTACTTGACCCCACTAAATCCATCCTTGTATTATAAATTACCTCAATAGACCGAAACAATTAATTAAAGACAATTGACTAGTTGTGAACCTCCTTATCCAAACTCATGAATAATCAATTCCACAATACTCCTCAATCTCCACAAAAATAGACCATGACACAACAAATAATCCATTTCTGAGTACCAAACAACTCCTTGGACGTTTCCTACTCATGCTTCTAAGTTCTCAATCATCTACGAGCATACATGGAAATCAAGGACTCCATAAGTAGTACGTACCTTGAAAAGAAAACAATTCAGCTATATATGTATTTTTCACTTCAACAATAACTCAAGGAGAATTTCCTCCTACAACCAAATAGAAATCAATCATTATTGATTCCTAACACAAAATTACAGCAATACATATTCCCTTGAAACACCATAAAACTTAAAAAAAAAAACAATCTCGAACATGTTTTAAAGATTAACTTCAACGCTTATTGTAGGACGTGGGCCGCGCCCTCGCGTATACCGGGCGTGCGCCTTGGTACTACATCGAGGTGCTCTGCGTGGGCTTGAGCCACGGAACCCGCACGTGAGTGCGTTGGGGTAGTGTTGTCGAGTAAGGGGAGTCGCCACCGTGCCTATAAAGGTTATTCACGGACGCCCGAAACGTTGGTGCCAAAT
>SNQN01014211.1:0-11169 GCA_008642245.1 Bassia scoparia | reverse complement strand
GACCGATTAATTGGTCGCTAATAAGCTTTTAGCGACCGATTATTCGGTCGCTAACGGTGCAATAGCGACCGACTAAATATCGGTCGCTAAAAGCTGTCGCCCGACGACGAATTTCTAGTAGTGCCTAGATCTATTACAAAAGAACCTTTAATTTGAATATGCTTTATGTGTTTGAATTGTGTTTGAATGTGTTTGAGTGTTTGTGAGAGAGAATGAGAGAGAGAAAGTGATGGACGAGTGAGAAAGAGAGAGAGAGAAGCCAAGAATTAAGTCCAAAAAAGACAAATGAATAGAGGGGCTCCCTATTTATAAGCAAGGGTCGAAATCGGTCGAAATCGGCCAAAACAGACAATTTTTGGGAGCAATTACGCCCAAAACTAGGCGTAATTGCGCTCAGCATTGTGCTGGATTACGGCTGATTTTCCTTGCCTCGAATAGTGTGATTGCGATCAAATAATATCGTAATAGAATCATACGTGATTTTATATGATTACGGTTTGATGTTATTGTGATTGTGGCGAATATTATTGCGACATTCGGGATTGCTTTACCTCGAATAGTGAGATTGTAATGAAATAATATCGTAATATAATCGTATAAAATATATATGTRATTTTATACGATTATAGTTGATATTAWTGTGATTGCGGCTGATATTATCACGATGATTGGGACATTTGGATTCCTCGGGAAGCGTGTCTCGAGGCAAAATATCCCGAGATGGCCCGCTTTGCTCGATTTTGCGTTTATGCTTAAGAAATTCATAAATATGTTAACATAAACTGAAAAATTATGGAAAAATATGTAAAACTTCCTTGTGAAAATATATTTTGTTGTGCTAAAATTTTGTGAATTTTGGAGTGTTTTCATAATTTTATTAATTAAATCGCAAAATTAACTAAATTGTTGAAAAATTCCGAAATTGCCAAAATGCTTAGAAAAATTCTAGAAAATATTTTAAAAATAATATAAAATTATTGAAAATTAAAAATAATTTTTGAGTGTTAAATACTTGGAAGAGGTGCGCGTGCAGGAATCAGGCTTTTTTTAGGCCTGTCAGGGTCCTAGCTCTCTCATTGACTTGTGTGTCGCGAGAGGTGTCTTATCATTGGCCGTTTTGGGCTGGGGACAAATGTATGTATCTACACTTAGGCAAGCCTATATACGCGGAAGATTTGTATAACGCTCATACCTACCAGCGTATATACGAAGCCCCATTCGCTATATATGTACTCTCATTCGTAATATAGAATCAAGCTGACGTGGTTGCCCAGTCAGCTTAATCGTATATACGATTTGTCCCTGCTATCTATCTTTCATTAGGAATTCCTATCTGTATTTTTCTGATCTAATTATGTATTCCGGATATCCTTTATGATTTTTGGCTTGCGTAGGAGTTCAAGTTAACCTTCAGAATATTCAGATCATTCTCGAATTTTCTAGCTTTCTCTTAAATTTTTAATTTCTTTATTTGTGAAATTATTTCGCAAATTATATATAATCATAGAAATCATAAGAATTTATTTTAAAAATAACAGGCGAACAAAAAAAAATTCAAGGAATAAGATGAGAATGAAAATATTAGAACTTACCTTAAGAAATAATTTAAAAATCATTTTGTTAAGAAAAAATTGTCTAAAAATAGAAAATAAACAAAATAAAATTTTTTTGCCTATTATTGGGCCTCGGCATATGATTTCAAACTCGAATGGTGTGGTTTATGGGTTTTGTCACAACTTAGGGAATCAAATCTATCTTCGAAATGTCGTACTTTTCCTCATCGGCTATTCAATTGGGGAGACACTTTTGGGTGTCTACAGTAAGCCCCCACTTTGGCTAAGTCTGGAGAAAGTATATTCTCCGTAAGAAGAAAGTTAAAGTATTCGATCGGGTTAGATGATAGCTCAAAGACATTCTGCAATCTGAGTTACCCTTTTGCCGGTACCTTACTTTATCGCATCCATGTGTTGTATTCCCTCGGAAACGTCTCTGATCCTTAAGGCAATCTTTCTCCTTACGGCTGGCCTTGTCTAATCAGGAGAAGAGATTTTGTAGATGCATGGATCGTTGTATTAATCTCTTTTCGGTTGCATAAACCTTTAGAGTCTCCCTTCGATAAGCATAACCTCAGGGCGATATGGTATGCTGCTTTGTGAATTTCCATTGGTAAGCATAAACCACTGGAGATTTTTCCTTAGCAACATAAGCGTCGGGTGAAAGTGCAGTGATCAAGAGGGGGGTGAATTCCCTAACTTTCATGTATAATCAAGCGCCTATGACACAAGATGATTCCCAACTTCCACCTATGGAATCGACTCAACACCAACATATGAATGGTTCAATGAAGATATCCCCGATCAACTCCCTTAAGCAAATTGAACTCTACAGAATGCTCAAATTACAAACACTCTTGTTCTCAAAAACAATGAGCCTATCACGCTTAGAATAGAGTAAATTAGACATATGTGGTTATAGGGTTATTTCTAGGTTTGAGGTTCGAGATGAGGAATACTTTTGCCTAGAGTATGCTCAGAATTATGCGTTGCACATAGCTTAGGGTTTGTGTGCTAGCCAATTTCCTTATGTAAGCCTTTGGTTTATGGATATTGCATTAAATCATAAGAATATATTTCTTTTGAAAATATCGGTAATTATTTCATGGAATCATTCACTGATTTTATTCTGGTATCAAATAAAATCAGTATGAAAATCATACAATATACTAATCATACTTAAGGAAACTTGCTTGCACAACAAACCATGCATTCGTGTATATTTAAAAATCGATTTTACGCGAAAAGAAAACTTTCCTAAAATACGAATGCATGTACTAATCTTGAGAGGACACGATTCAGATCTGTTCTAAATGTTCTAGTCAACCAAGTTTACTAGTAGTTGTGTATGACAAGTAATCGAGACTTCTGTCATCCACAACTAGCTCATCTCGATAGTTTCAAAACCATTTATAGTGAAATACAAACCTTCATACCACTTACACATTGCAATCAAAGACCTAATATGTAACTCTATGATCTGTCTTCATGCAAACTTCAAGATTTAGCTCATGACGCTTCGTCTTTTCATCCATTGAACTTGTGCTTTAGTCCTATACCTACAAACAGAATCATCATGCAATATAATAGTCAAGTGTTTGTCATCAATCAAAATCAAACTAGGGAACTCAACAAATTCCCCTTTTTTATAGATGACAAACCCTTAAGTTCCCCCTGCAAATAATACATTAGTTTTGTAAACTTTTCAAAGTTTTGAATTCTAATATAAGAACTTAAGGCACTGGTCTCCTATATATTCCTGTAGATATAGCATCAATGACAAGTACAACTAGCTCAGCTATCTGACAGACAATTTAAGAAATAGTTACTAGTACCATAGGCAATACTAATTGACTACTGAGCTCTTAGACTTAAACATGTATTCGCAATAAGAACATTAGTTAATTTAGACTTATTTCTAAGACATTTGGCGTGAAAAAAAGTGAAGTGCTTTGAATATACTTCTTTTCATATCACTCAGGTCTGCCACTTCTAGTAAGGCATTCGCCTTGCTTTAGGTATGCTGCATAACAAAAATAGTTAGAAGACCTGCTCCCCCTAAGATAGGTAGAAGAGATCAGAACTTCAACTGCTCCCCTTTTGCATAATCAAAATAGTTAGAGGAATATCAAGAAATTTACAAAACAATAAAACACAACATAGTCAAATAAGTCGATTATTATTAGCAAGCTAAAAACGAACTCAAACAGCATTATAGGGATGCTGATGCTACCATGTGTCCTGCAAAAGTACCAAGAGTATCACTACGAAAAAATATTCAAAGAGACCTATTAAAATAGGGCAAAAGAGACCTAGAAAGTTTAGGTCTACATCTTAGGGGTGTCTTTGCATAGAGAACCTGATATTTTCATAAGATTCTTAGACTAATAAAAGATTATTTGCTTAGAAAAAAGGTCGCTTTGGGTGTAATATAAGAGACTTCTTTTCTTCAAAAATAGGTTTCTTATGTTGAAGAAGGAGACGTTTATGTTAGAAAATGATCTCCTACATAGAATCTAAGAAACCAGTGTTTCTAAATAACAGGTTCTTACGTAGTTATTGATTTTTTTAAAAAATATTCATATGTCACCTGTAATGTTGTACCTACACGACAAGCTAAGCACCTAATTATAGAAAATATTCACATACAACCACTCGTAATAAAAAAATTCATATTTTTTAAATATAGTAATCCATTGAACAACACAATTAATTAATGTCTATATTCATCAATATCACAAAAACATAAAAAATGTGAGAAAACATCTAGTATTAAACTACTCTTAGTTCCAATAGAATAACACTCATAACAAAATCTTGTATCAAAACCAACTCTCGAGTTCCTAAGAAAACACCATCTCTCCACTATGTCCTTCGTTAAAGACATTGGTTGCATAAGAAACTGGGACAGTAGAAGAATTCTTCCCCTTATTGACCTGTTCCATGCATAAGTATCATCCGCAAAGCAGATTTAGCTACCCTTTTCTAATTCCAAGAAGCTAGGAAAACATGACAAATTAATTAGTTATGATCGTTGTCAATCAACAGTTTTCCAAGCCCCAACAAACTTTCTCTTTGTTTACCAAATCAAGTAAATATAGCCAAGAGCACGCATTGAAGAAACAAATACGGAGTATAAGCTACCAAATTATATCCAAGTATGTACAACATTAGTTCTTGCATGTAGTCTGCTTGATAAGTAAACAAATATAGTGCTAGGCTGCTAACTAGTAAAACCTCCCGTCGTCCATATATACAAACACAGTTTACAATAGTTTGTCTAGAACACAAAATAAGTGAATAGAGTAGGAACATCACTAATTATCTAAACCAAAGATGTCCAAAGCTTTGATATTGCAAAGCCAACCTATTTGCATCCTAAGAAACAAATGACACTTTCTTCTTATTTCAATCTTACTATATGCAAATGGTCTCAACTCTTAACAACCAAATACACTTTTATTATATCTGACCCATACTTCGTCATAAGAGGGAACAAATTGCGAAGAAGACAAACCCAACATGTAATTCAAGACAAATTTTTTAATTGTAAATCACGCTCAGGACAAGATGAAACTAAACATAAAAGCACATCTCAGTAAAATCATAATAAGAAAAAATACATTGTTTTATTTTTTACTCAAATGTAAATCTGAATTTGAATTCAGTTGAGAGGAAGATGCAGACCTGAAATCGAACAAAAAAATGTCTCATACTCAATTCTAGACAAAGGTGTATAGATTTTCATGTAAGAATTTGCTCTGAAGTTATAATCCTCAATGAAAACACTCTCATACCAAATTGCCATTAAATTTATACTAAATGAAAATTTACAAGCAAATAAGGTGTACTTAAAAAATTCATATGGAAAAATAAAAATTCAAACAACACAACAACCCTAATAACACACAGTATTAAAGAGAATGTAAATCCAATAGCCAGAACCATAATGAATGACCAATAATTACAAAATATTGATTCAATATTGAAACTGAGCGACTCAAGATTTGAAATTCAAAAGAAACCAATTCAATCTACCTATATAAAACATGACTAAATCAGATAGCATATGTAACAAACGTAGAAACGAAAATTCATACCTAAAAAATTCAAACCACAATTGAATCATTAAAGAAATTCAAATCAAACCTGAATTAGTGAAGAAAAAAGGAAGAATTAGATAAAATCATCGCACCAAGGAGAATTTAAATTAAACGATGACTTTTGCAGTTCGAAAAGAAAAAATGGTGTCCAAGATTTTGAGAATGCTTAGTGATTGATTAGTCATAATCTTTGATCTGGTTAAAAGGGAGTTTTATTTAGGGAAATAAATGGGATATATATTAGAAGTCGGAGGAAAAGAAATTAAGTTATTTTTTTTTTCTTAAAACTGATTTTTTTATGAAGGTAAAAGTAGTAATTTAAGAAATCACGATTTTGTTTTTTGTAATTTTTAAGAAAGAAGATTAGGTCTCTTTGTTAATAATCTAAGAGACCCAACTTTTAATTTGTGAGGTCTTCTTACCAAAGAAACCTAATATGTAGTAGAATAGGTTTCTTAATGGAGGTTTCTTATCTCGTTTTTGTAGTAGTGTATATGTCCTAATTAATAGTTATTACAAACCAGTAGTAGCCCAAATTACATAAAAGGAATGTTATTGTAATTTGGGAAGGGGGAAACCAGAATAAGAGTTCAAAGAAAAATAGGGGGGGTTAGCAGCAAATATATGGGAGAAGATAGAGAGAGATATAATTGGCTCCAGAGTCATGTTCGRTCCCATCTTCCTTCTCCTCTTCCTCAAGGTCCTCTGAAGCAACATCATCATCTTCCTCTACATCTTCCTCTTCAACCTCATCAAAAGCCAGTTCATCATCCTTGTTAGCAGCAGATGAGTCTTCCTTTTCCTCAGGATCCTCTCTTTCCTAAATACCAGCTTTGTCAAGACGTGTCTCAACTCCCCTRTATGATTCCTAAAGTGCAAAACACAGTTCAGTAACGTTKTTCATCATGCTTTGCGTCATCTTATTCTACTCACTCAACCGCTTCACCAAGGCATAGGTAGCTTGAACTGATGTTGTACTTGTCCTAGCAAAACCTGCATTCCCCTTAGCATCATCCTTCAACTTCAGAACACCACCTGCATTATGTCCATGCCTGTTCTACCCCTATAATTGCTTAGTGAGAGATAGACCCTGAGTGCCATAGGCACCCATCATCGAGAATCTTCCAATGATGATACCAATGACAACACCCCCATAAGGGAATTGCAATGTTTACACTTCTGCTACACAACAGTATATGTCTAACACCTTATCAAGAGGTTAATAGATGTATTCCAGAACAGTAAATTAGACATATCATCACCCATTCCATTTGCCTTGTGCTCTAGAACACAACTTATGAGGTCATTGTGTGAAATCCTAGAATGTTCGAATCTCCCTTAAATGCCAAGTGACCCCTGCTTAGGGTTAGGTGGCCATTAAACAATCTGGTCTGAGATTTTATCTACTGTGATACCTTTAACTTGTGGGCTGTTCTCCCCTGGAGTAATCAAGCCTTGGTTTGGACCTTGAGAATTCACGCCAATTTCGCTCAGCAATTTATGGGGTGCCCTTACAAAAAGCAAAGTAGGACCCACTGTCTTCAATATGAAGTATTCAAAAAAATCCTCTATAGTGCACATAAACACAATCAGTCTTTGGCAAAACAACACATACAACTTTTGACAAGATAAAGGCATCTCTAATTTCATGCAAAACTTATGTTCAACCCAACTCTTAGCAATATAAAACCGACAAGAATTGTCCTATCCTTTAATCATACAGAAGGCTTGGGAGTGATAGACTTACTTTCTTAGTTATTTTACCCTTAAGTAATAACAATAGCAGCCCATTCCTCGTTCTCAGCAACTTCCCCCTCAACATCAGCACCCTCCTTCTTCTTAGTTTTCTCAACTAGGGTAGGTGTGGTTTAGGTGTGGAGTTTTGGTATTTTGAGGTGCTGGCTATTTGTGCTGATAGTTTGACAACCTCTTCTCAACTTCCTTAAACCGCCTTTTGATGACGTTTCTTTTGCGACAACTATCTTTGCCTTCATCTCCTTCATACTATTCATAGATCATCTTCCTCAACTTCTTCCCTTTTCCTCTAGTCACCCGGTTCTGACTCTCAACCAATTCCAACTTCTTTTCAGGCTTGATCTTCCACTCTTTCAGATCCTCTCTTCTTTTTCCTCCGTCTTGGATGCCTTTAATGGTTCTTGAGAGGGATCCTTTATTTTGGTGATTGCTTTTGGGAGTGGTGGTTTTTGTGACTTTGGGAGTTGCGGTTTGACAAGTTGGGGTTGATTTGGAGTTATCGCCTTTGTGGGTTTGATTTCTGTAGGCAGACTGGGAGGTTGATTTTAGTGGTAGTTTTTAGTGTTGGCTCTTTAGAATTCCTCCGGATCAAGTTCTTCCTCCCTCCTCAAACTTCTTCTCCATAATCCCTTCACCAATCTTTCGATCACTTTGTCAACGTGTTCTTTGTTGCATAAGTTTCAACTCTTAGGAATTCACTACCTCCTTAACCTAACCACTAGTGCTTCTTCTTTTTACATGACGAGACTAAAATTTCCTCTAAATTGAGCACTTAAGAACCAGAACGAAAACTGAAACAATTTTAGTTTTAAGAATTACAGAAAGTAAAGAAGAATAAGAAGTCAGGGTTTGTGAAAAATAATAATTGAAAACGGAGAAAGAAAATCAAGAAAATATGTGAATCAAAGAATTAAAATGAGAAAAGGGGGGCGGGTGGCGGGGGGGAAACGGTTCTACGCTTCGACTCGATCTATTGTTCATGCGCGCGGATTAACGCAAAAAGTATAGTGTGTAAAGAGCCGGAATTGATTTCATGGCATCTATTATCTTGCCACAACTTTCAGTAGTATCTACGCGCTACAAGAGTAAACAGTATAATAAATCAATCCAGCTATTCACTTCACGATTAATTTCATTAATATCACCGGCCTCAAATGCTCTGTGTTATACGTGGTCGTGCAACTAAGATTACCTAAATTCCTAAATACTACTTCTTTCTCGGTAACTGGAATGCAGCTAACAGTACAGCTTTGAGGTCAGTACTTAAATTGATCTCAGGTAGCAAGATCATCCTAGCATCGCACTAGAACTTTGTGAGGCCAAAGCATCCGACAGGAGCTAAAAGAAGGAGCTCGGATTGTAACTATTATATCAAAGAAGAAGAAACAAAGGAAAGAAAGTAAGAAAGATATAGTAGCATGTTAACCAGCATAGTTCGTCTAGCCGAGGTACAGTGACATAGGTGAGCTCAACTAGCTACTTTCTCTATTCAGCTTGGATAGAGTAACACGTCGATAATCATTACTCAATACAGGTACGACAGCTTGGAATATGAAACACGTTTTCTGCTAAGGTTTCATAAAAGTATCAGTAGTTGATCTTCGACCTGTCTAAACTCAATTCGTAAGGCATACTTTCAATTTCCCCTTCTTAAAACTCATGCCTTATCTCAATATGCTTGGTTTTAGAATGCTAGACAAGATTTTTGAAATATTAATTGCACTTGTGTTATAACATAAAATTGAACACTTCTKAAACAGACCCCAAAATCCTCCARTTGTGACTTTATCCACAAGAGTTGAGCACAGTATAAAGCAGCAACAATGTACTCAGACTTAGCTGTGGATAAAGCTACAAAATTTTGTTTCTTAGATCCCCATGAAATGAGACAATAACCTAAAAAGTGGGCCATCCCAGAAGTTTTTTCCTGTCCATAATAAAAACCAGCAAAGTCAKCATTTTTGTATCTAATAAGGCTCATGYTGCTGCCTTTTGGATACCACAAACACATATCATCAGTGACATCTCAGAATTCTCTTAACAACCTTCAGGAGAGATACCTTAGTTGCTTTGAAATCTYGCACACAACCCTACTGAAAACCCTACTGATAACAGCTGCTAAGTAAAGCACTGAGCCAATCATACCTCTGTATAGCTTACCCTCAACATCCTTTCCTTTCTCATCAAGGCTCAATTTTCTAGAAGTTGGAATAGGTGTTTCATAGGCTTTGCTATCTTGCAGACCATACATCTTTAGCAATTCATTAAGGTATTTCTTTTGATGGATCATGATCCCATCCTTTGTTTTCTTGATTTGAAGCCCGAGGAAGAATCCAAGTTCTCCCATCATACTCATTTCAAATTCGCTCTACATCAAAATCTGCAAACTCATCACACAAATCAGGATTAGTAGCTCCGAACAATATATCATCAACATATATCTGGACCACTAACAGATCAATTCCCCTTTCTTTCAAGAATAGTGTCTTGTCAACCGATCCTCTTTTGTAACCATTTTCTAGAAGAAAAATGGAAAGTCTCTCATACCATGCTCTAGGAGCTTGTTTGAGACCATAAAGAGCTTTTCAAGCTCAAAAACATCGTTTGGCAAGTCACTATCCTCAAACCCAGGGGGTTGTTCCACATAAACATCTTCTTTCAAATAGCCATTGAGAAAGGCTATCTTAACATCCATTTGAAAGAGTTTGAAGTTCATATGGACAACAAATGCAATTAAAATTCTAATTGCTTCAAACACTACAAAAAAATGCGATTTTAGCGACTGACACTAATTTCAGTCGCCTAAATACTCATTGGCGACTACTGAAGACTACTAGTCTCCTATTTAGCGACTGACATATAGGTAGTCGCTAAGCGGTCGCTAAAATAGGAGAAATAGCGACTAGCTGAGGCATGAASACTAATTAAAACGTATTAGCAACCGGTTTAGCGACTACTATAGTAGTCGCTAATTTTTCCTCCTTTTTTAGGAGTCSAAAATCAAAATGCATGGAGTAAGATTCGAACCTTAGTCACCTAGATACCATTGAGCTATCCTTACCAACATGTTATACGTCATTTGTTTGTTACATGAATAACTTGTTTTTATTTAAACTAAGTAAAAAAAATAAAAATCTAAAAACCTAAACACACATCTAAATCAGTGACTTTGAGTCATATAATTCATATTTTGTTAAGACATCAAACAAACAAACGACCAAGCGTCGACTCAAATTCCCAAACCCTAACCCAAACCCTAAACCTCCGACACCCCTCCACCACCGGCACCCGTCCACCTCCGGCACCCCTCCGCGGCTCATCTCTCCTCTGTGACTCGTCTCTCCTCTACGGCTTGTCACTCCTCCGCGACCTCTCTCTCCTCGCTCCTTGACTTCTCGCTCCTCGGCTGCTCACTCTTCTGCGGCCTGTCACTCCTCGACTTCTCGCTCGTCGCTGCTACTGGTGGTTGAATCCCAATTCGCCGCTACTGTTGCGCTGACCGCTACTCATTGTTGCTGCTATCATTTGGCCTCTTCTGGCTGCTGTTGTCGTGGTATGGCATTTTAATTATTATTGTTTTTTTTATTTTTTATTTTTTTGCGCTGGCCTCTGCTCGTCTGCTACTGCCTTTGCTGCTGTTGTTGTATTTCTTTGTTTTARATATATAWGTATTATTGTTATTATTGTTATTGGTATGGTATTTTAAGTATTAGATATATAATTTTACAAATACATGGGTTTTGAATACTCTAAGGTAT
>SNQN01014208.1:0-11172 GCA_008642245.1 Bassia scoparia | reverse complement strand
TTTTCCAGAGGTACACCAGTTCCTTCTGCTCTGAAGCTTCTGTTCCTCTTCACTCGTTCCTTCAGTTGAAACTCTTCAACTCTTCAATTAAATAAGCTGCTGATTTCTTGATTGTAATTCCATCTTCCATTGAACATTAATGGCTTCAATCCAACTTAGGATCATCATCAAGATTAGGAATTAATCAACTCTAAACATCACAACACTTAAAACACATGTTAATGTTAGATTTACAAGTTTGCTTTGTTATCATCAAAACCTAAGTTCAACAAAATCATCAACATACACCAGAACACTGAGTTGAACAACACAAGATTGTAGAGTAAAGAGTGAGTAATTAGAGTATGATTGTACAAAACCATATCTTTTCAAAAAGGCAACCAACTTAGAGAACCAACAACGGGGCGCTTGTCGGAGCCCATACAAAGACTTTTGAAGACGACAAACCAAGCTAGGTTGAGAACCATGAAAACCAGGGGAAATTTCATATAAACCTCCTCATCAAGATCATCGTGTGGGATAACATTATGAACATCAATTTGATGTAATTCCCAATTATTCGCAGAAGCCACCGCTAGAAAGGCACAAACAGTAACCATTTTAGCAACAGGAGCAAACGTCTCGTTATAATCAATGCCCTCAACCTGATGATTACCGAAAATATCAAGGCGAGCCTTCAGCCTTTCAAGCGAACCATCAGAATTGAGCTTGAGCTTGACCTTGTAAACCCAACGACATCCGAGAGCTTTCTTGCTCGAAGGTAACTCCTCCATCACCCACGTTTGATTAGACTTCAAAGCAGAAATCTCCTTCTACATCGCCTCTCGCCACCCAACATCTTTCATTGCCTCCTAAAAAGTATGAGGTTCTACCACAGTATTCACTGCTGCAATAAAAATACGATGTCGTACAGAAAATTTATCACAATTCACAAAGTGCGCTAAAGGATCAGGAGTACCTGAGGAACCTAAAGACGATGACACATGAGAGATAGATGAACTAGGCAGAGAAACAGTGTGTGCGACATAATCCCGATGCCACCCCGGGGCTCGTCGTGACCTTTGGCCACGATCTAACACAAGAGAAGACTGCGGAGCAGCCCCATCTAGGTTGTCCGAGGATGGAGCAGAGGCTACTACAGAGCAGAGGTGATCAAAAAAGCCCGGCCCTAAATTTTGCGGGCTTTGATCACGACTTTTTTCGGCCCGAAATTTTCGTTTTTTGTCTGGGCTTTGGTGATCAAAATTTTGGCATTTTGGTTAAAATTTTGGGTCCGGTCAGAAAAAGCCCGAAAAGCCCGCTCTTATTTTTGGGTTTTGGACACAATCAAACTTTAGGTCCGAATCTAGGCCCGGTTCGAGCCCGATTAAAGGGCCTATATTTTAGGCCAAGTCCAGCCCATGATCACCTTTACTACGGAGGTGTTGCGGTTTGGACTCTCTGCCGTGGCAGAGCTGCAATTTGTACTAGGCGAGGCAATAGACTAAGCAGAAGAGTCTTGAARAGTGGCAGCAGCAGCACCCACGGGAGTGTCAACAACAGTGGCAGCAAGCTGATCAGGCGGAGCATTGGATGCAAGAGAGCCCTCACCAACCTCTAACACAAACCCCAAATCATCCAAAAAATCATTATCAACCCCATTAGACAACCCCTCACTCGGCACAGTAGCAGTAGGCAAGTCGTCATTAGGTAAATAAGGGAAAACACTTRCATGAAACCTTACATCCRGGGAGACAAAAATTTTGTCGGTGGCTAAGTCAAACAATTTCCAACCTTTCTTCCCATGAGGATAACCGACAAATTAAACACACATTTACGGGGAGCAAACTTGTCACACTTGGCCTTTTGATTATGAGCAAAACACAAACACCCAAAACTTCGCAACACATCAAAATTAGGAGGTTTGCCAAGAAAATTTAAAGGAGTTAATTTGCAGTAAGAGGAGGGAGTCACGATATAAATAAAAATGCACTAAGGAGCACTCACCAAAAAGAATAGGCAATTTCCTTGAAAATTAAAGACGACTCACATTTAGGATATGTCTGTGTTTACCTCTATTAGCCATTCGTTGAGGATTAGCAACACAAGAGTTTGAATATATAATGCATGTCAATTAAAATGGAAATAAGCTTAAAAATATGTACCATTGGTCTCCGCACACATTTGACATGAACATCATATTTAGGGATGCAAGTGGCGGGTCTCTACTGACACCATCCCGCCAACGGGGGATGGGTCCAACTTTGACGAGGATGGGGGACGAAAATTGTACCCACCGTGGGATGGGGATGGGGATGGTTTTTTGGCTACCGCCCATCACCTGCCGCCCGTATAATCCGCCCCGGCCGCCGTTTTAAAACCTTATATGAATTTTATTTTTTTGGCTTAATATTGAAACTTTTGATAGTAGAATGAATGAATATGATTTGCAAATAAATTTCATGTTATAAAATATTGTCTATTGGCCTTATATAATCTTGGCTTACTATTTGATGTATTTTAAGAGTTGAGCTTTTGAATTGTTTGTGTTATTTTGGTGTTTAAGTACTGTTTGTGCCTTTGTGGGATTTCAGTGGGTTTAGGTGGGGATTTTAGTAGTAGCGGGGCGGAGAATACGGATGAGGTGAGTATGGAGACCACCTGGGTCATGGGGCGGGGAGTTCATATATGTCCCGGCTCGGGGCGGGATAGGAATAAAAGAAATACCCGCGGGGGATGGTACGGGGATGGGGATTTGATTACTGATTATTTTTACCTATATTTCCTCTATTATATTTATTTGATATAATTTATTATATTTATATGATTATTCTATCTTTTGGGCTAGTGTGATATTTTGAGTGAAAAATATTTTACGTGGAAAACGGTCCATTTAATTGGTATTTGATATTTTATTACTTATATTATTTTTATATTATATACAATTTAAATGGGCTAATTTAGTGTTAATAGGTTGGATTGATGATACATCAAAGAGGTAAAAGAAAAGAAAATAAGATTTATAAAACAATTACGTAATAGAGGATTATTATCACAGCAAAGCAGATCAGCAATTCACAGCTCAGCACACAACATGAAGTAACACAAAAGTCACAGCGCTGGATAAGATCCGAAAATTTGCAATTCTACTAACTAACAAGAGTATATATATATCAAATGAACACGTATCAGAGATAAACGGATGAGAGGAAGCAGATTAGGAGGGCACATGAGGAAGAGACAGAGCCGGAAGGTCGTACGAACACAAAGGAACGTACGATGGATTACTTGGATCACTATATCTAATATTGATTTTCATTGTTTATAGCAATTTGGATACTGTTGATACTATGTCTGCTAATTCATTGTTCTAGGTTAGAGGTGTGTTTTTTATTATTCCTATCAATGTTTGAATTATTTGTTTGGGTTTGATTAATATTTTCTTGCAATTTGTTAATCTTCTTATTTATTCATAATAATTATCGGCAACTTGATATACTGTTAAGGTATTGAATTAATAGCGGAAGTGAAAGTTTAATATATTTCGTGGGATATCAAGCGTCAAGTTGTATTTATTTTAGGAATTATTGTTATACATTGTGGGTGGTTCTTGTTTTACTTGATTAAATTCTTTGTTCTTTTAATTTCGTATTGAGTCAATTATTATTGATCACTGTAAAGTAGACGGAAAATTGATATACGATTACGTATTTACCTTGTGTGGAAGAGATTATATATTTACGGAAATTAGTGACTCTGTGCAATATAGCTATTTCAACCTACACTTAATTTATAGTTCAAGAAATTAAGATATAATTGGTGAAACCCGAAACCTAGAACTACTTATCATACTTGTTAGACTTTATTTTTAACGCTTTCAATTAGTTTAATTAATAATTTCCCCACTTGTTTTAATCGTCTAAATAATATTAGAATTTCTTAATTTGGTACTTTATTAGACCTTTTTGTGAATACGATACCTTGCTCACCTTATATTTACAGTAATTGACCCGTACACTTGTGGTAGATTTAGGCCCGACCGGGATTCCATAAGTAGGTGGGGATGGGATAGGAATTGCAATATCCGCCCCGCCCCGTTTGCATCCCTAATCATATTGACATTTAACCATGGCAAAGAAAGAATTAAAAGAAGAATAAATTTCAGCTTTATTATTCAATAAATAAACTCAAACACCACGAGAAAAATCATCAAAAATTGTAAAAAAATAATGAGCACCACAAGTAGATAGTGTCTTATAAGATCCTCATAAATTACAATGTATCATCTTAAAAATACGACTAGCTCTACTATCACTATCGGGAAAACTATCCCGTGTTTGTTTAGCTTGTGGAAAAACTTCACAAGGTTTATTCATAGAGTGACGAATCGAACTAAATTGCAAGGCAGGAACTAACTTGAGGATTTTATCTAGCGCAGGCTAAAGCTGACAGGACACGACATGAACACAACTTGAAAAAAACGGGTTAGATTCGAATTTTTCGACCTGAAAAGTTAAATGAGTCGACACGAACACGACCTGAAAATAAGTGGGTTAGGTTCAGGTTGAAAATCTGAACACGAAACTTAAAAATTCATCTATTTCTCTCTCTCTTATACTCTCTATTTCTCGAAAAAACTCACAAAAAAATTCATCCAAAAATCCTTAAAAATCGTATTTAATTCAAAAAAAAGGAACACGGTTTAAGAAGCTGGTTGGGAGTTCTGTTGTTTGGGGCGATATTCACACAAATATCTTAGGTAAATTTTTCATTATATTTGTTTCAATTTTTCGACATGAAAAGTCAAATGGGTCGACACGAAACGACCTGAAAAAAACAAGTCAAAACAAAAATCTCGACCTGAAAAAAAACAGATCGAATTAGGTACAAGAAACTCAACACGAAAAAAATACGACACAAACATGCACGACACGATCCATTTGCCAGCGCTAATTTTATCCGACGGATGCCCCAAACGACGATGCTAGAGCTCAAACGTGGAAACCGTTGGATCTTGCACCGCACACACTTTAGGAATCTACCGGAAAAATATAGTCCATCTATCCGTTCACCGGCTCCAATCAGGTTCCCCTAGTGTTGGTCCTGTATAGCACACAAAGAGTCAGTGAATTTGACAAAACAGTGAGAGTCATCAACCATTTTAGACACAGAAATAAGATTGCAAGTTAACTTAGGAACAAATAAAACATTTTCAAGAATAATATCCTCCGCCAAATACACATGCCCCTCCTTTGTATCAAAAGCCGTAGCACCATCAGGAAGTCCCACGGCCACGGGGCACGGGAAAATAAAACGAACATCAAATAAGCAAGTATCATCAGATTCATCACCGATCACATGATGGGACCCGCCAGTATAAATTATCCACGATAATATAAGAGACTCACCACTCATTTTATCCAGATTTTGATTATTAATTTAAAGCCATCAAAGCCCTAACATTTTCGGGCTGCAATGTTGACAAAGCTTGCAACATGTCAGTAGACATAGGCAAAGAAGCAGAAGGCGCATGACAAAGAGGTGAACCTGCGACATTTGCCCGAGCCGTGGGCCTTGCAGTAGCGGAAGCAGAGGACGTTGCAGCAGGGGAAGCAAAGGCCCTGCGGTCGTGTGTGGTGGCAGGCTGATCGGAGGACGCTCCCCCCCCCCCTTGTCGTACTTTTTGAGCCACAATCTTGGTAACCATGGAGCAAGAAGACCCCGAAGACTCGTGACCAGAACGCCTGTAGTGAGTACAAAATGTCTTCAACTTATCCACCTTCGACTGAGATGGCTTACGATAAGAGCAGGGTAAATATATGTGCAGGTTCAATTCCTTCTCCTTCGTGTGAGCAATTGCACGAGAACGCTCCTCTTGATAAACGCCTGATATACATTCTAGGGTCGGAGGAGGCGATTGTTGGACGAAAGGGACTTGACCGTAGTGTACTTATCATCATCAATCCCCACGAGAAATTGATGGAAAATCTCTTCCTCTCGATCACGCGCATATTTATCAGCCAAATTGCAAGAGCACAAGCCGACACTCGCACCGTAAGGTGGCTTGAGACATTCAGATCATCAAGAGTCCTATAAGTGTGGCAAAGTACTCCTCGACACTCATAGTTTTGGACTGCTGACAACCCGTAATTGCAACCAGGAGTTGCTGCACATCGCGGTCCATTCGCAGCACGTTGCGACGCTCCAATTAAATAGGACAGAGCTTGCTAGCTCATCGAAGTAAGGGAACGCGTCATGAGTTACGGCTCAATAGTACGCAAGATCCAAGAGACAAGCATGGAGTTCACCGTCTCCAACAAGGGACTTCTTCTTTTTAGTGGTTAGATGAGATCGTCCATCAATGAATCCGAACTTACACCGAGACTTCAAAGAGAGGGTAATAGCATGTGATTAGACCAAGCAAGGTAATTATCGCCTTTCAAAACAACATGAGTAATGGTGTTCTTGTTGATCACGACACCAAGGTAGAACGGGGAAGAAGATCAATGCGAAGCATCTCTGTCATGGTCGATTAAGAAATTAGCAAGAGTAGTCTGTAGAGAAAGGAGCGAGGAAGAGGAAGCAGTAGAGCAGCAAAGCAGAGAAAAAAATGTGAATTAGAAGGTTTAGGGTTAAAATTAATTTAGCTCCGATACTCATGTCACAAAACAATTCCAGTAGTTTGTTTTAGGGTATGAGTAGTGTTTTATACAAGAGATTAGGGCAACAAACTAGGCCGCTTAAATACATAATTACACATTATAATATTGGCGTCTAACAGAAATTATGCAATAACTAACAAGCATGAAAATACAAACGTTGCAATTAATATGCATGAAGCGAAGGAAGTTATAGAAGACTTTCATGCTTATCATAATAGTCAATAATAATACTCCCTCCATACAGTTGATTTTTCACACTTTTTTATGAGAAAAGTTTAGAGTGTAAAAAAATGACTTTAAAGTAGTGAAAATACTTCCGTATAATTTTATTCTTTGTTTGAGTAAAAATCTTGTCGACTTGTAAATGTGATTGTTTATACTCTAAAATTTCTCTTAAAAGCAATAGAAACAATTGAAGAATCTTTGCATTAAGAAGGAAGTATAACTATTTGGGTAAAGTTTTTAAAGGATTCAATCAAATTCCAAGCACTGCACTGACCCAAACTATTATTTGATCCTTATCAAACATACACGCAATAAATTGACATAATAAAGTAAAGATGAAAAAATGTCAAATCGTTACATAAATTTAACAGTTTTGCTATTGTTAGCCTTAGGGCTAAGCATAAAAACTACAAAAAATCATCATTAATTGTCTTTTTATTGTTTCCATAGAATCTGTTTTAATGTTACTGATTTAAGTTTATACATTTATTAAAGATAATTGTGTCAACTACTTTCATCCATTTAACACAATAATATATATATATTTCTAGATAAAAGAACATCATATTAATTGCAATCATCTTATTCCAATACAAGTTAAATATATCAATGTATGCACTTGATCAAAAAACGCTTGAGAATTGAGATTGAGCATTACAGTTCAGCAACATAAAACAAAAGATGATAACAAAATTTTAAAAGTCAAACCATCATAACTAGAAGAAACTACTTAAATCATAAATCCTCATCATTCAATCTCATCTTCTTGTAGTCCAAAAATTGTTGTAGATAGATATCTTCTCCATAATGCCGGCCAGTTACCTAAAAATAATGAAAAAGATGAAATCTATATGGTAAAGTTTAAAGTAATACAATATGAAATTAAAAGTTAAATAAATGTTACAATTTAAACCAAAATAATAACAATTCTTAATCAAATTATACGGAAGTAAGAAATTTGTAATTATAAAATAGATCAAAATTGTACAGTAACTTATAAATTGTGAGAGAAACAAGATTTTTTTAATTGAAATACTATAACATTAAGAAAGGAAAATTAAAGAAAGGGAGAAGAACAAGAAGTAATACCTGAGTCGAAGAAGAAACCACCAATTGCTTAATGAAGACGAGTGATTTGCCTGATTGCTTTATACCATGGAGTAATGGTTTTTAAGATGAAGGTTGTATAGATATAATTAATATGCTTTAATTTTCTTGGAATAAAGCAAGTTGATGTTTTCATTCATCCAAGAAATAATAGTCAACCACATTAATAACTTGATTTGGTAAATAATGTCAGATACTTTTTTTATTTAAAAATGTAAGACAAATATAAAAATATAATCAATGCTAACATTAGCCCTAAGGGCTAACATTAGCTTTTGCCTAATTTAATACAAGGGAGCAAGATTTTAAAAAGAAACGAAGTATCTTTTGAATTTCGATACCTAAATGTACTCCGTTATTAAGATCAATAATTTAAATATAATTAAATAACGTATTATAGTTCAAATGCGGAAAACTCTCCAACACGCTAGTTATGTTGGGTCGTGGTGGATGAGCCCAAACCGCAAATGTAATCAAACAGAATTGTGATGTGAACCGCTGAACTCGTAATCAAAATTATTAGTGACGTCATTTCTTTTCATTCGATGCATTTGTCAAAATTGTCACTGGTCGTGGACTCGTGGCAAATTAACAAGGAGATTGTCGGATTAAGACATCTTAATTAACCAATTATTTAACTACTTAAATATATCTAAATATATAGCAAGTTCTTAATTGTGATAGTCTGGATTCAACTATACTTCTCACCTTTTTCTCTCTCTTTATTTATTTTTTATTATATCAATGGCGCAATCGGCGTGGTTGCTTCACGCGTCGCGGTGTTCTCGCCACCGCGAACGAATCTTTCCGTACTTCTCCGAGCCAGTTCCCGACGGTCAACGCACAGCGTATCACGTGCTCCACCGCTCGTGCGAGACAGCGACGACAGCAGGAGTGAATTCTGCACCTCGTGGCGATGAACGCGTAGTTAACGGAGAAGCAGTGGTTGCGAACATGGCGGAAGACGATGAAGAGGATGATAAGGAAGTTCAGAAGAGTTGGAGAGGTTACTTTGAAGTTGCGAAGGACTTCGTTAGATCCGACGGTGGTCCGCCTCGCTGGTTTTCGCCATTGGAGACTGGTGGAAGAAACCAGAATAATTCTCCTCTTCTTCTCTACTTACCTGGTTTGTTCGTCACTCTTTCTCTCTCCTTGTCTTTTATTCGTGATTCAGTAATCAGTATGGTGTTAGACTGTTAGTCATGTAATTCTAGTGTTTGAGTTTGAGTTTGAGTTTTGTTTTGCAGTCATCATATCATATCATGCTGTATAAAAAAAAAAAATTTAAAAATTGTCTATTTCGTATAATCTGATGTAATCATAATTTTGACTCTGTTTGACAATTGGCGGTTAGTTGATTTGGCGATTTTGTTGCATTTTRGTCTTTACATTTTTTTATTATGAGTTTTAATTTGCGTTGATTGTGAGTTTTATTTAGTCGAATTTGTGTTGGATGATTATGTATTTTTAATACGGAGTACCTCCTAACAAAAATCCTAAGTCAAAGTCTTTTGAAAATCAGAGAATTGAACCCAAAGTACTCTTATAATGAGCTACTTCAAATGCTACTTTTGTTTATCTTTCAATTGTCTTTCATTGCCAACCTTCCCTAACTTTTGATATATGCTGGATTTTCAAATTGCAGGACTTGATGGTCTAGGGCTTGGTCTTGTTAATCAACACCGGAAGCTAGGCAAGTGAGTATCACATATTCCATTGCTAATCCTGTTAATTGCTTTTATAGCTTGTCTCAATTGGAATGTTTGTTGTMGTAGCCTTAAAAGTATATACCTTCATTACCTTGTTTATGTACACATTGATAAAAGGGKAGCGCGATGCACATTGGCATCCTCGCAAGGTGAGGGTCTGTGGAAGGGTCCCACTAGGATGCCAAAGTTTTGAATTGTAAAAATTARATATCTTCGGCTTCGAGGATGCTTTGGTTATTCAATTTTATATAATGTATCTTGCTTGGCTAAATGCATCATTTAAAATTTGCTCCAACAACAACTGATGAATGTCAATTTTCTACTTTGTTGCTTTCACCATGTCAACTGATTGAATTCTTTCTTGTCAAGGATCTTTGATGTCTGGTGTTTGCATATACCTGTCAAGGACCGAACTCCATTTCAAGGTCTACATCTATTCTCTTTCCCTTTTGTAAACATATGGATGCTTMTGTATATTTGCGCTGGTTATCTTTTTAACGTACGGATAATTGACTAATAAGCCACCAACATGTATGGAGATAAACACTCGAAAGCTCACACACTAGTTCGTACTCAATATTTTTTGTAAGCTCACCCCAAYTCCTCAATGCCCATGACCTTTCTGAGGTGTTTTTCTCTCATTTAGAACTGGTGCTARTTGTTGAGGAAACTGTGAGGATGGAACATCGCCGTTCCCCTGAAAGACCAATTTATCTTGTTGGAGAATCTATTGGAGGATGTATTGCACTAGCTGTGGCAGCTCGAAATCCTAATATCGATTTTGTACTTATTTTGGCTAATCCTGGTAAGAATTATTTTTTTGTTACCAGTAGGACTTGATAATTTCCCATGAAAATTTCTTAAGTAGCATCAATGATCAATCTATGATCTTCAGATATCTAATGTAATWTACGACTGAGGTGAACAAATTCATAGTTACTGTTACACAACAGCAGCAATGCATTCCATATTCAGTGAGTTTAATCAAAATTTAGAGGCGTCAATAGTCATAAATATGATTTCATTTGGTTAAAAGACTACCTTTCTGAAGATAGACTTTGACTTGTTATGATATATCCAAGTATTGCGACAGTGAAGAGATGAGGTTCTTTGATGCGTTACAAAGATCTTTTAAAAATTTCTAGTTAACGCTATCTTATGTAATTAGAATTCAACACAACAAGATTTAACTTTCTCATTACTATCACTCATTACGATGAATTAAGATTAGAATAATATGTGTTGACTGTTTGTATGATGTCTTGAGAACGATGGTTACAGGAGTTCAGCTGGCAATTCTGTTACTTATTGGAAATCGTACTGGTGAAGCTTCTTGATCAGAATATACCGTTCATCTCAGCTAATGAGGTTTGTTTGCATTCTATTATCTCATTGCTGACAAGCATGATGATTGTTTTATCTCATACTAACATCAGTATTTTGCGTACTAAAGTGTGACATTTGCGCATGCCTTAAGGTCTAAGACTATC
>SNQN01014206.1:0-11178 GCA_008642245.1 Bassia scoparia | reverse complement strand
TAAAAATTACGGAAAAATATTCATAAAATTCCTTGTACAAACTAGCGTATTGTGTTAGAATTTTGCGAATTTCGGAATTGTTTTCATAATTTAATTAGTTATCACAAAATTAATTATATAGTTGAAAATTCCAAYAATTTGCTCGGTGTGACGAAAAACTTACCTTTTTAGGGTATGTTAGGGCCCTAGCTCTCTCAATTCAACTTGTGTGTAATAAGGGGTGTCGTATCATCGATCGTCTTTGCTAGTGACAAATGTAGGTATCTAAAGAAGCCCCCACTTTGGATGAGTTTGTAGAGACTAAAGTCCCATAAAACAAAAGCCAAAGTACCCGGTACCTGCAAAACTAATGCGTTAGTTTTACCTGCACCTGCGATTATTGTTGCTTGTTGCTCTCTACTTGCCTATTAGTCCTTGTGTTGATGTTGCTTTCTTTGCTAGTTTGCTTGCTTTCATCTTAATTAGTGCTCTTGTGTTCACTAGGGATTTTGGTGTGCGTGCTTTTGCTATTATCTGCRTTTATCCTATTCYATGACTCCCTCRTGGACTTCATGGGAAATTGTGTCCATGCATGCATCTATCTTTTAGCTCTATTTTTGCCATCGTTAGAGAGCACGAACACTCTTTTGTCGCCATTGTGAGAGAGCACAAACTCTTTAGTCTTGTWRCACATTAGRGATTGTGAGAGAGCACAACCTCTTTAGTTTTAATTATGTCTTGGTTGTTATGAGAGAGAACAACCTCTTTAGCTTTAATTTTATCTTAGCTATTGTGAGAGAGCACAACCTCTTTGGTACCATCGTGAGAGAGCATGAACTCTTTAGCACCATCGTGAGAGACCACAACCACTTTATGTGAGAGAGCACAATCACTTTAGTACCATCGTGAGAGAGCACGAACACTTCATTGGGAGAGAGCACAACCTCTGGATGTGAGGGAGCACAACCTTTGGATATGAGAGAGCATAACCTTTGGATGTGAGAGACCACTACCTCTTGATGTGAGTGAGCACAACCTCTTCATACACCTTCATCCTCGCTTGAGAATTCGGCTCGATCTTTATCCCTTCTCGGCTAGTCGTCTAGGAATACTCTTCAATAACAAATCTCTTTCGCTGCCTTCATCCACGATTACCTCCTCTTCAGTGCTTCTGTTTAGGAGAATGTTGCTTTTAACCTTTGCCTACTTTACTCGTTCAATGCCTGCTTAAATCATTTTCGGTGCCACCGTCAAGGAAAACCTTCTTAAATATTTTTCATGCCTGCTTGATTCCTTTTTCAGTGCCACCGTCAAGGAAAACCTTCTTCTTGCCTGCTTGATCTGCTTATGCTTGCTTAACTCCTTTCTGGTGCCGCCTTCCAGGAAACTTAACGTTGCGTATAGCCACGATCGCGTATAACGATATTTTTTGTTGGTGCCTGCTTGATCTGCTTATGCCTGCTTAACTCTTTTCCGGTGCCACCTGCCACGAAACATAACGTCACGTATAGCCACGATCGCGTATAGAGATATTTTTTGTTCATGCTTGCTTGATCTGCTTGTGGCTAGTTAACTCCTTTCTGGTTCCACCTTCCCGGAAACTTAACGTCGCGTATAGCCACGATCACGTATAGCGATATTTTTTGTTGGTGCATGCTTGATCTGCTTATGCCTGCTTAACTCCTTTCCGGTGCCACCTTCCAGGAAACTTAACGTCACGTATAGCCACGATCGCGTATAACAATATTTTTTGTTGGTGCCTGCTTAATCTGCTTATGCCTTCTTAACTCCTTTCTGGTGCCTCCTTCCAGGAAACTTTAGGTTTTTATTTGTGCTTGCTTGATCTGCTTATGCCTGTTCATCCCTCCAGGAAACTACGGTGATTGTCCCTTGCAAATGTATAGCCACCCCGGTAAGACGTTTTGTGATGCTAGTGCTTTGATTTTTAAGGAGGAATACGAAATTCTTTGGCATTCATTGACGTCTTCTCCATGATCATTAACACAGTCTATTGATATCTACTGGCCTGCTCCCAGAATGCTTGTGCTTGGCTCAGGAAGCCAATCCTTGTTTTCAAGGCCAGGAGCCTAATGCTTGTGTGTGTATACCCTGACCCGTTGCTGATGTGAGATGTTGGACTATAGTTTAAACAAAGATAAGCTGTGTTGAGTTGTGAGATGCTAGTGACGACGTGATTTGCTTTGCTTTGGAGTTAGCCCGTTGGCTTTGTACTTGCAAAATTTGCACTTAAAGGTGGACCCTAGCTTTGCGTTAATTTGTTTTATGACATGCTCAGACTCCTTAGTTGTGAGTTTACTTGCTTGACTTTGTATTTGTGCTTTTGTGAGTTGACTAACTCTATGAATGCAATTTATATGCGACACTGTGCATTGACTTGACTCTTTTGCAACATTGTGATTTGACTATGGACTCATAAGTCAACCCTACTTAGACCTAGTATGCAAGGACTATAGTGCAATGTTTTTGTTTGAAGCAATGGATTTTGTTAATCACTTGGTCAAGGAAACAAGTACATATTGATGGATTGTTTGAAAATACATGCAAGATTGAGCTTTCCCGACAAAAGTTTTGGACTCAAGCCACCGACATATTGAGGTGAAAGCTTCCTTTGCGAACTATGTTGAAAGAGGCATTGTGCGGCTATTATTAGTGCAATGGTAGCCCCCCAAATTATGAAGAAGGGCCTCTTGCGTTGTGAAGGTGTTGTAGATGAACCCTTGCGGTGCTGAAGCTTTAGTGTCTAAGGCCTTTTTACGTTGTTGAGATGATTTGCAATTGTTTTAGTTATAAGGTCGGCAAGGACTTGGACCTAATGTGTTACGGAATCTTCATGGATCCTTCCACGTGTAGTGTTGCATGGGCTGCATGTAGCTCCTCCCTTTCTACTATGGGCCCCCAGGTTTTGATATGTCGAAACACGATGGTGACTTAAGTCATGAACTTGAGTTTGTTGCTTATTGGAGAGCATGGCATTGGTCAAGCATGGTGGCGAACATGTTCTCGGCATAGGAAGCGCACAAGGTACTAAATTTGCTGAAGTTGAATGTGCTTCAAATGTAAGAATTTTGGTTTTTTTGGTAAGCAGGATGACTCCGAGTGGTGGTGCAAAGATCATTGCAATACTTGTAGGACACAAGTAGTTGCTTGCTTAAGGCTTGTCATTTAACGAAGATGTACACTTAAGTCAAGAACCTAAGTCTGTTGCTCCCTCGGGCAGAGAGCGTGTTGTTGGAATGAGTACTCTTATGCCAATGTAAAGCCCTCAACGAATTGCGACCTTGCCTTGTAGAGTCAATTACATACAAGGAGACTCGATCTAATGATGCTGCAAGCCCCCAACCTTATTGGAGTTACCATTGATGTGCCATGTTTACTGCTTCTAGATTCGGTTGTGACTACTCAAGTGAACAACCTGACTTTTGCTGCTCATTCAGGAAAGGACACAAGGAATGAGGACTTTTTGGTTGATGTAAGCCCCCCACACTTTAAGAAGTAGATTTTAAGTTGTGCAAGACATGACACTACTAAAGCAAAGCCCCCATGGCTTGTTGAAGCTGACTGATGTGCAATTTTAACTACATGAGCAAGAGCCTGACTCTATGGTTGCATTAGGATGAGTAGGAGAGTCATAAGGGTTGTAGAAAGAAAGGCTAGGGATCTACAAAACAAAAAGGATTGAATTTGTGATTACGGGTGACAAGATGAGGGGATTGATGTGGCTGGCTAACAGATGTTCGTTCAAACTCGAGCCTTTGTCAAGTTCTAGACTAAGAAATGGTGCTTCAAACTTTTGGAAAAATCAAACCAATACGATGATGCGAATGACCTCTTTGTCTATTTTAATTTGGTCGAACATCGGCAAGAGGCTACCTACGTATCTAAGTGGAATTAGACCGATCGTAGTTCATGAGGACGTGGGTGCAAGTGATGCCTCATTTTTCCTAGGACGAAACCTTATGGGGTAACGAGCTAGCTAGGCTTGGACAATGCTCATTTGGAGAGGGCTTTTTAGGTTGTAATGTAGGTTGGGTGTGGGGTGTGAGGCTTTTGATGAACTTGCTGTAATGCATATTCGCCTTTGCTTTTGCTTTGATTTTCGTTTTTGTGAACTTTGCAAGGTGTGAAGCTGGGTCTAGACATTATCTCTCTTTCCCTTTTGACTTTTTTGATAGCTCTTTTTTTTCACTTTTGTATTGTCTAACCACAGCTTGTTTTGGGTTTCAACATCCGCTTTGCTTTGCTTCGTGCCACTTTGGAACTATGGAGGGTAGGAAGATGTAAGTGTGAAAGAAATCAGCTTCTTTTGTCTTTGTTTGTATAAGAAGGCTCAAAGGGGGTTGCAAGGGATTTTGCTTTGATTTGTACTTGTGATAGGGTGCATGAGGGAGAAGGATATTTTTGTGGAGCTATGAAGGAAGGCCTCTCGAGCATGTCCAATTTATTCAATTTTTTCATTTTTCAATTTTTCCATTTTTTTGTTTTTTGTTCTTGTGAGGTCATGTGTTGATTAGCATTTCATCATCCAAGTTGAGCACATGAAAGGCTAAGAAAAGAAAAATGAATTTTTATTATTGTGGAAGACTAATGAGATGATAAGACTTAATTCCTAATTGACATAGACTTGAAGATTGAGAAGAAAAAGGAAAATTAATGTCTAGTTGGAGGTACTCTCCGACTCAACCTACGCTAGAACTTTATTGACTCTTGCTCATTTCGCCTTTTGTTGACTGCGGATGTTGCGGGTGATTGCTTTGCTTCATATGCTTGGCTTCTTACCCTCGGGAAGGATAGGAAGGTGGCCTTCATCAATGATGTCTCGTATGCGATCCTTTAAAGTAATGCACTCTTCGGTAGAGTGACCATGGCCACAATGGTACTCACAATACTTTCTTTAATCCCACTTTGCCGACCTCTTGTCGATTGGTGGAAATGGAGTTGGATCCACTAGAGTGATTAAGCCTTGAGCGAAGAGTTGCTCAAATGCTTCCTTGTTACTCATCCCCAAAGTAGTGTACTCGAGTCTCTTTTAAAATCTCGGTCATCCCACAATTTCATTCTTGATTAGTAAAGGGAATCCAATGATCTGTTGTGCTAGTTCTTTGTTCTTTGCTTCTAATGAGTTTACCTTAGATTTTAGGACCTCAAGTTCATTAGCCATATTGTTGAGAAACATGTTGACTAGGGTGAATTGCAGAGCAATTGTCTGCTCGATCGAGTGAAGCAAGCCTTGTATGCATGGTGTTATTGGAGGATCGCATTTCAGTGTTGTCGCGAGTGGTGCTGCTTTCTTCATCCATTTGTGGAGGTGAGGAATTGGAGGACCTAGACTTAAGGTGCTGAACGTTCCTTTTGTGCTAAGGAATAGGAAGTGGCGTTTCCTCTCGAGCAAGCCTTGCCGACCTACGAAGTTGTCGTGTAGATGACTCTATCCTGCATGAGAGTGTAATAGAATAAACTTTTAGAAAATTGTGCATGACTTGCTTCCTTGACTAGACTCAATGCATGGCCTAATAGTGATCATTCCTTGGTTATAGACTTGACTCAAAAATGAAAATGCAAGAACGCCAAACTTCAATTTTCGCCTTTATTTAATTTCAATGTTTTTTTTGCTCATTTTTTTTTTCAGACCCCTGTAGACACCTAAAAATGTCTCCCCAAATGAGTAATCAATGATGAAGTATACCACATGTCGCAATTAATTCGAACTCGAAAAAACGCAATTGAACTCGTAATGAAGCTCGAAATATGTGAAGTCAAGTCACACTCGAAATTATGAGTCAAAGGTCAAAAACGAGGCAAAAATATTTTCTTTCGGTTTTCTCAATAATCTCAAAGGTTTTCAAACAAGTTACACTGGCGATTCTCATGCTTTTTGTTTTTCATCATGTTCGTCACATTTTTCTGAATCCGCCAGTATTTTTAAATTATTTTTTGATTTTTCTATGATTTTCTATGAATTTTGCAATGTTTAAATACGCAGAATACGCAGAAAATACATGAATAATTAGAAAATACGCGGAATGTTCTAGAATCATACTTTCTTGCGAAAGGAGGCGTCTAGAATAATCCGTAATCTTAGAAAATCGAGACGTATGGCAAAGAATTATTCCGAATTGAAATATTTCAGATTTTTGGTAAAAATATATACGCAGAAGCCTGCGTATATACGCTCCTAGGAGCGTATATACGCAGGGTTTATACACTCTGTCTTTGAGGAGCGTATATACGCTGAGGAGCAGCGTATATACGCTCCTTTGAGCGTATATACGCTGCCCCTCAGCGTATATACGCTCCTTTTTCAGCCTCTACGCCTATAAATACGCCTTGCCTCATTTCGACGATGAGACACGATTTCACACGATTTTCATAGAGACACGATTTCACACGATTTTCAAGACACTTCTATTCTGTCTCTCTCTGTCTCTAACTTACGTATTCTCTCTCTCACTCTCTCAAACACTCTAAACACATTCGTTCTTGAGTTCTAAGCATCGATTCTGTTCGATTCAACAAGCGAAATAAGGGTATAAATCTGAGATTACTCACCTAAAACATCTTTTTGACTCTACTTAATTCCTTTTGTCACTTTTAATTTGACTAATTCTTATTGCGAGTTTCAATTAAATCAACACAATGTAGAAACTCCTTTTAATTGATTCATGTAAATATGTAGGATTGTCACTCATGTTTTCAAATTCGTTTTCATTAACACTTATTATTATTATCATTATCTTGTCACAATTCATTATTATGCATATCGTTATTGTCAATACTAACATGTTTCTTTGTCTTGATTAGTAATTCGATCAAAGGACGTCTCTTTTAGTTTTTGCTTTAACGATTTGTGTATTTGCAGTGACAAGGTGAGAAGGACACACATATATATTATCATGCTTACTAACCTTTGTTTTCATGTAGTACAAATATTCTATCAACTGCGGTCAAATATAGCTCAAAAGCTGCGGTTTTGAACCGCAGCTTTTGGGGGGCGCAGCTTTTGTTAATTTTAATCAAAAGCTGCGGTTAAAAAACCGCAGCATTTAAGACCACAAATGCTGCGGTTTTGAGGAAAAACCGCAGCTTTTGACTCCATCAAAAGCTGCGGTTTTTCCCCAAAACCGCAGCATTTGGCTTCTTAAATGCTGCGGTTTTGGGGAAAAACCGCAGCTTTTGATTAGTCAAAAGCTGCGGTTTTTCCCCAAAACCGCAGCATTTGAGTATTTTTTTTTTTTTCAATATTTTTATATATTTCAATATAACCTGTATTGATGCAATTCGAGTATAAACCTGTACATATACAGTACAATAACCTGTATCGTCGATCTTCGTCGATTGCATGTAGCACAAAAATATAAACATTTAATAATAATAATTAATGGTCGAAATATATATATATAAAGTAAATACAATAACTTCGTTAAAGTTCTATGCATGTATATACACATACTCCAAGACCCTAAGTTCAATATACACAATGGTCGGTGACATAAAGAGCGAACTTGTCTCGAACCACATTGATTTCCGCATCCGTAAAAGGCTCATATCTTGGTTTGTTGAAAACCTACATAAAATATGTAAAAAATTTGAAGTTCAATATAACATGTCTCACATAATTTGCTTCAAGTTCAATATACATAAAATAGGCCATTTTAGGTCATTTTAGGCCATTTTCCCGCCTAACTTCTACAATTCAAACCATTACAAGGTTTTAAAGCATAAACATGTCTTACATAATTCATTTAAGCTTGCTAAGCCTAGGTTTAAGTAGTTTAGACATGAAAAAGTCAAAGTAGGCCATTTTAGGCCATTTTCGCGCCTAACTTCTACAATTTCAACCCATTGCAAGGTTTTGAAGCATAAACATGTCTCACATAATTCATTTAAGCTTGCTAAGCCTCGGTTTAAGTAGTTTAGACATGTAAAAGTCAAAGTAGGCCATTTTCGCGCCTAACTTCTGCAATTCCAACCCATTACAAGGTTTTAAAGCCTAAACATGTCTAAAATAATTCAAGTAAGCTTGCTAAGCCTTGGTTTAAGAAGTTTAGACAAGAAAAAGTCAAAGTAGGCCATTTTAGGTCATTTTAGGCCATTTTAGGCCATTTTCGCGCCTAACTTCTACAATTCCAACCCATTACAAGGTTTTAAAGCCTAAACATGTCTAAAATAATTAAAGTAAGCTTGCTAAGCCATGGTTTAAGTAGTTTAGACATGAAAAAGTCAAAGTAGACCATTTTAGGTCATTTTAGGCCATTTTAGGCCATTTTCGCGCCTAACTTCTACTAATTCCAACCCATTACAAGGTTTTAAAGCCTAAACATGTCTCAGATAATTCATTTAAGCTTGCTAAGCCTTGGTTTTAGTAGTTTAGACATGAAAAAGTCAAAGTAGGTCATTTTAGGTCATTTTAGGCCATTTAGGCCATTTTCGCGCCTAACTTCTGCAATTCCAACCCATTACAAGGTTTTAAAGCCTAAACATGTCTTAAATAATTAAAGTAAGCTTGCTAAGCCATGGTTTAAGTAGTTTAGACATGAAAAAGTCAAAGTAGATTTTAGGTCATTTTAGGCCATTTTAGGCCATTTTCGCGCCTAACTTCTACAATTCCAACCCATTACAAGGTTTTAAAGCCTAAACATGTCTCAGATAATTCATTTAAGCTTGCTAAGCCTTGGTTTTAGTAGTTTAGACATGAAAAAGTCAAAGTAGGTCATTTTAGGTCATTTTAGGCCATTTTCGCGCCTAACTTCTGCAATTCCAACCCATTACAAGGTTTTAAAGCCTAAACATGTCTAAAATAATTCAAGCAAGCTTGCTAAGTCTTGGTTTAAGAAGTTTAGACAAGAAAAAGTCAAAGTAGGCCATTTTAGGCCATTTTCGCACAATTTTAGGCCATTTTCGCGCCTAGCTTATACAACCACTACCTATTACATGGTTTGAAAGCTCGATCATGTCCTAAAACACTCATTTAAGCTAACTAGGGATTGATTGCATTCGTTTAGACACAAAATTAACGTTCGACATACCTCCTCAAGATCGGCCGCACAAGTGCATGAAGATACCACGTCCAACATGAACTTCATCACGTACAGCCCGCAGTCAACTCCATTTTGTTGTTGTGCACACTAATTTTAAAAGACAAAAAAGAAAAAATTATATTAGAGTTAAGTAGCCTAAAATAACGTAGAAGAAACTTAATTAGTTATTTTCTTTTAAATTCACTAACCCTCATTGTTTTCCATGTCGGAAGTGAAGGTTTTCCAACAAGATGAGTATTTGCACGCATTTTCACCATCACACTACAACATTATAATAAAGATAGCAATATGACGGATGTTTAAAGTGAAGATAATCTAAAACCACACAAACACACAATAGCATGCTTATTAAAAGCTTAAATTGTACCTATTCAATATGAATTTGATTATTAAACTTTGAGGTTTATCCGGTTGAGCGGAATCAAATACATATACAGTGTGATTTGATGGAGATATTACAAGGAGGTACCAATGCAATCTACAATGACATATTAAAAGGGAATAATGTTAAAATAATAACAAATAATGAGTTGAATAATAAATAGGAGTGCACTATATATAACGTAACTTACTTTTCCACGTATGCAGCAATAATGAAGTTATCTCCTCTACAAGCACATTCTCTCAACCCCCTTTCAACGTACTCTTTCGCTTCGGAAGTGTTGTGCAAGCAATTATCTGCGCGAATCTCTTGAGGAATTGGTAATGCCTTATTTAGGTGTGTTATTATAAACTAGAAATCGGTTGAAGTTTTAATATAGCAACATATTTTAAGAAATATATAATCTACAATAGAAATTTAGCAATATAAGATAAGATTTTTAATTTAAGGAATTAAATAACTAATTAAGAATGTTAAGATTCCACTATATTTTTTAATCAACTAAGAACGTTAAGATTCAACTATATTTTTTAATCAATTCCACTATATTTAAGATTCCACCATTAACTAATTCAAGTCCCATATGCAATTCTGAGAGAACAATTAAGGGATCAAAATATCAAATGACATGCTGCTAATATATAGAAACAAAATTTAAAAAGGCTCAAATATACATATGACATTAAATTTAGGCTCAAATATCAAAAGGCAACACACAAGAATAAAAAGGCTCAATATACATATGACATTAAATTTAGGCTCAATATACATATGACATTAAATTTTTAGAATCCGGGCTTATATAATTACCCAGGTTTAACAAGTCTTATTTGTTTAACAAGATTATTTGATGTAGTGGCTTCACCTTGTCTTTCCATGTCTAGATACTGCAACCATTGGATTCCATTTTACAAACAAGCAACAACAAGGTAACTAACAGAGAGAAAGCACTCTTATCCTCAACTTCCCAAATCCTGTAACTAAGTTGAAGACCTCCAACTCATAAAATGTGCCTTCAATTAATGATACTTCCTATTCCTTTACATGCGGAAAACTGCTCAATGGCAACATGATGCAGTAGTAAATCGAAGGGAAAATGTGTGCAATTAAATTATGAGAGAAGACCCCCAAGTTACCTTCACCTTACTAATTAAGGTTAACTTTTTTAAATCCTTGTGAATCATCCAAATTAACCAAATAATATATTCAAACGTCGCAATTTGAACCAAATAGAAATTCCATATTAGCCAGAGACCACATAGGAAAGAAAATATAGGATGTCACTCTATACAAAACATACACAAAGATCATTCCAAATGATACACTACCTCAATCATTCGCCATAAAGCATCTTCCATAAACAATTTTCTCCCAAAAATGAATAGCGAAGTTATACCATAAAGCATCTTCCATAAACAATTTTCTCCCAAAAATGAATAAAGAAGTTAAATCAACCCGGGAAACATTTATATTCATAAACAGGCGGAAAACCCCAAATGATTTTCCAAAACAGACAACAGGCTTCATTAAACAGCTCTCCAACATAGCCTAAAGCCACAAACTGAATTCTTTAACATGAAGAGAAAAAATCAGAGAATCACAGCTAAAATACATCCACACTGCTGCACTAACTCCCATCACTGTGCCACAATCACCTAAGTTTGAAAAATAGTTCTTGTAGACGGTTTCCCGAATTGCAGGAGGACTTCTATATATATTTAAACCTCCAATTGAATATCTATACCAGCTGAATTCATACTC
>SNQN01014205.1:0-11178 GCA_008642245.1 Bassia scoparia | reverse complement strand
TAAATCATTTGAGACCTTTTGAGTGCTTTGACTTGCTAAGAATTTGATAATTTTGCCAGTCTAGAACCTGACATAGACTCATGTTTGAACCAACATCATTAGCCAACCTCGCATCTAGCCACATCTTTGACCCTTAGCCACAAATTTGACCCTTTTTATTTCTCGAACCATAGCCTATTCTTTGGTCACCTTCAAGGACTCATTGACTCAATCCCAAAGAAGTAAAGCCACCTGACCTTTGGGTTAGTACATCTTATTGGGGAACTCATCCATACAATCCATCTACCTTCCCTATGTTGACTCTAAGTCGTAAACCACGTTGTCTCAAAGTCTCGCTGGGGGGGGCTCGTTGTCATCATGGCCCCTTAATCTCCAGTTGGGGGCTTCTTGTCTCCTAAGGCCCTATTACGTGTTCAGGTCTTTTGCTATCAAGAGGAAATCCTGAAAAATCACTTTTGGACCCTGTCTCTTTCCAATCAAAGTCACTGTCTCGCCAATGTCAAGCCATAGTCTCGTCCAAATGTCACCTTTCTCTAAGTCACTCTTCAAACGACACTCTTCAATTGGCACTTGGTACTAGGATTAGACTCTAGTATCGTCCTTTCATGTCTAGAACCAGATCTAGACAAGACTCTTTCAAAGGCTCATTCAAATCATGTCTAGAATCAGACCTAGACAAGACACTCTCAAATCATGTCTAGAACCAGACCTAGACTAGACTCTTTCAAATTCAAAGGCTCATTCAATTCATGTCTAGAATCAGACCTAGACAAGACACTCTCAAATCAAGTCTAGAACCAGACCTAGACAAGACTCTCTCAAATCATGTCTTGAACCAGACCTAGACAAGCCACTTTCAAATCATGTCTTGAACCAGACCAAGACAAGACTCCTTCAAATTCAAAGACACTCTCAGATCATGTCTAGAACCAGACCTAGACAAAGACTCCTTCAAATTCAAAAGACTCTCTCAAATCATGTCTAGAACCAGACCTAGACAAAGACTCTTTCAAATTCAATGACTCTTGCAAACCATGTCTAAAACCAGACCTAGACAAGACCCTTTCAATGACTCTTTCAAACTATGTCTAGAACCAGACCTAGACAAGGCCCTTCCAAATTCAAAGACTCTTTCAAAATCAATGACTCTTGTCCCTCTCTCAATATCAAGGTCACAAGTTACAAGTCAACATTGCATGCAAATTTCTCTAGACATAAAAACAGACCTATGTCGTCACCAAGGTAGTCCTTAATCCTGAATTAGGGCTATCATTTTCAAGTCAATGCTCATTTCTTCGGAAAGCATGGGACGCGCCTGCATTTCTCCCAGTCAGCCGAACGGGGAATGACCGCTCAAGGACTCAGACACATACAAGCACATCAAACCGCATGGGACACGGCTACAGGTAAAACTAACCTTTGTTTTGCAGGTACCGGCGAAAAAGGGTAACTCAGGGTCGCAGAACGTCTTGAGTTGCTCTCCGTCCCGAATCGAATACTTTGACTTTCGTCTTACGACTATCGTCTCTCCAGACTCAGTCAAAGTGGGGGCTTCTGTAGACACCTGAAAATGTGTCTCCCCAAATGAGTAATCCGTGATGAAACATACCGCGTCTCGCGTTTGTTTCGACTCAGAAAAGATGCTTTGAACTCACGAAAGTTGGAAATACGTGAGGTCGTACTCGGAACTATTGAGCAAAGGTCACATACAAGGCAAACATATTTTCTTTCGGTTTTCTCGATAAACTCAAAGGTTTTCAAACAAGTTACGCTGGCGATTCTCATGCTTTTTGATTTTCATCATGTTCGTCACATTTTTCTGAATCCGCCAGTATTTTTAAATTATTTTTCTGATTTTTCTATGATTTTCTATGAATTTTGCAATGTTTAAATACGCAGAATACGCAGAAAATACGTGAATAATTAGAAAATACTCCGGAAATACGTGGAACCTTCTAGAACATTCTAGAAATCCTTGCTTGGAGAGCAAGGATGTCTAGGTGCGTCGAATCAAGGGAAATCACGAATAAAATCGGAGGAAATCAAAATATTTCGAGGTTTTTGGAAAATATATACGCAAAAGTTGAGCGTATATACGCAGGTATGGAGCGTATATACGCTGGTCAGGAGCGTATATACGCTCCATAGCAAGCGTATATACGCAGCTCAAGCCGTACTAAAATTTCCAAAGTTTTTATGGAAAGCCATGCAAATGTACAGCGTATATACGCTACTTAGGAGCGTATATACGCTGCCTTCCTGCGTATATACGCTCCTCTGTAGCGTATATACGCAGGGTTTCCTTGCCTCATTTTTGCCTCGTGCCTATAAATACTCCCTTGCCTTGCTCAGTCCGGGACACCTTCACTTCATACGCTTCACAGACACCTCGGAGACACTTCACACGCACAATTCCCGAGACACATCTACTCTTTCTCTCTCTCAAAAACACTCAAAACACATTCGTTTTCAATTCAAAGCATCGATTCTGTTCGAATCAACAAGCGAAATAAGGGTATAAATCTGAGATTACTCACCAAAAAACCTATTTCTCACTCTTTTTTTTAATTCCTTTTGTCTCTCTTAATTTGATTAATCATTGTTATGAGTTTTAATTCAATTAAAACAATGTAGAAACTCACTTTTTAATCGTTCATGTAAATATGTAGGATTTTCTTAATGTTTTCAATGTTTCCATGGTTTTTGGTTTTCATTATTATACATATTGTTATTGTCAATACTAACGCGTTTGTTTGTCTCAATTAGCAATTCAATCGAAAGGCGATTCCTTTGAGTTTTATTCTAACAATTTGATTGTTTGCAGTGACAAGGTGAGGAGGACACACATACATATTATCATACTTACTAACCTTTGTTTTCATGTCTTGTATATATATCTTCTATCACACTTGTATATATTGTCTAAACAAGACCGGAATTTAATCGCTTGTCACATTAAAGTCAGATAATCATGGACGACCGGTTTTCTAAGCACCTTATTAACATTGACTAACAATCAAGTGATCGCCTTGTCCATTGTAGAAGTCTTGGTTTGTATAATAGCAACCCACCTAGTAATCATGCACTTTCAAGATCAATTCAATAGGCTCTTTGAATTCAATTGTTATGATTTATGGAACTACAATGAGACCGAGTAGAGGCCGCTACATGCGGGCGAATTGGGTTACAGATCTGATTCGTACCATGTCCCCGAACCCACACTTTGGTTACTGGACCTATTTGTGGGGCCACTAGTTTGGCACCAATGTTTCGGGCGTCCGTGAATAACCTATATAGGCACGGTGGCGATCCCCTCAATTCGACAACACACCCCAACGCATTCACATGCGGATTCCATGGCTCAACTCCATGACACGGAAGCTGAGGTCACGCCCCTCCTAAGGCGGGGCGAAGCCCTACAGTTGGTATTGGCGGAAAATTTGTGAGGTGAAAGATATGTTTGTAGCTCTGGGTATTCAGCAGGATATTATGCTTATGGACACCTACTCTGTTTCTGCTGTATACAATAAATTACTTTCTCGACCTCATGAGGTCTGGTGGTGTAGTGCTGTTTGGCAGCGACTGAGTGTGCCAAAGCATCGATTCATTATTTGGTTGGCCATTCAGGAGCGTTTGAAGACGCGAGATAGGCTTCATCGTTTTGGAGTCGTTCCTTCAGTTGATTGCTTGCTTTGTGGAACAGGCATTGATTCTCATGTTCATTTGTTTTTTCAGTGTCCTGTTTCTTCCCATCTTTGGCAGACTCTTCAGTCTTGGTTGCAGATTAGGGTTCCTGGCACTACTCTTCTTCCTATTATTCGACAGGCACAGAGATGCAGAATTTCGAAGTTTCGTCTTTTTGTTTTCTATGCTACTTTGCAGGCTGCTGTTTATTTGTTGTGGGACTTGCGGAATAGAATTCTATGGTCTGATATAGTGGTTGATAGTGATAAGTTGCTTAATGTGGTGCAAGAGACGGTTGTTCTTCGTGTCACGAGTGTTTGTCCTCGTAACATTTCTCGTAGGATGTATCTGTTTCTTGGTTTCTGCGCTTTTAATGAATTACTTATTGATAAAAAAAAATGCGTTAGTTTTACCTGCACCTACGGTTGCATGTTGCTTGCTTGCTTGCTTGTGGCTGTTGCTAATACTTTTGCTTACGCTTCCATATATGGTTTTGTTTCCACTAGGGTTCCGTGCTTTTGCCTATGTTTCTGATTCCACCAGCAATCTTTTGAGAGGATTTCCACCTATGGTTCTAATTCCACTGGGGATTTTCTACTAACAGGTTGTCTGCCTCGATACTTCCGTTAGGGCTTTCTGGGGAACTTCTATCTAAATGTCCACTCTGATGCCTCCATTAGGACATCATGGGGAATTGCTACGGTGTCCTTATTGGTGCTTCCCTCTGGACTTCTTTGGGGAAGATGAAATGGTGTCCATATCGATGCTTCCGTTTGGACTTGGTGTATAGCGAATGTCTTTTTGCTGGTCTGCGATTGATCTGTTGTATCCCATCTCGGCTAGTCATCCGAGAGAACTAAAATGGAGGTAACGTCGTGTATAGCCACAATTGCGTATAGCAATGTCTTTTTGCTGGCGCGTGCTCTGATTTGCTTTATCGCATCTCGGCTAGTCGTCCGGGAATATTAATACGGAGTAAACGTCGCGTATAGCCACGATGGCGTATAGCAATGTCTTTTTGTAAATGCTTGCATTGCGTATACACAATCTGGCTAATGCTTGGCCCTTGCTAGGTTGATGTAGCTTCGATTGGGGAATGTGTGCTTTGACTTTGATCTACTTTCCATCTTCACTCGATTGTGGCTATTGCTTTGTTGTGACTTTGCATTCGCTTACGGCTTGTCGTAGCTCTTTAGGTGTATTTCTTTAGCAATTTGACGACTTTTGAGCCTATTTTGCTTGCTTAGGGTCGAGCTTGCTAAAAGGCGATGTATCTTCTGGGGGCCTCAAGGGCCTATTTGGTACCTTGGGCAGCGTGTGGTGAGGCAACATAGTCTTTCTGAGCCTGCAGTGCCTCAGGATCCTCCAGACACTATGATAGATGAGGATCTGCTAGTCACAATGTTGTATAATGAGTTGAGTCATGGCGAGGCGGTGGAGTACCAGCTCTTGCTTGGTACTAGAGGTCAGGGCGCCTATGAGCGCTTCATTGAGGAGCGACTAGCCCCCCAAGTCGAGCTAGCTGCCGAGGTATGAGTCTTGTTTATCCACACCTTTTCTTTGCATTTGTTTTGCGTTAGTTATGCACTAACTTTTGCTTGGCATGTGCAGCTTGAGTACGACCTCGGGGAGATCCCCTTTGCTGATTTGAGGATTTGTCCTGGCTCGGACGAGTTTCTTGAGCCTGCCCCTCCAAATGCTAGACACGGTCAGAACTCGATGCCCCTTGGAGCTAGTCAGGTAGGGGACACTTTGTTTGCTTGATTTTGTCTTTACATGCCAACACTCATTCGTGTGCTTACTTTCTTGAGTTGTGAAATAGATGCCTCGAGCAGGTTTCATGAGGCAGCTAGGAGTGATAGATGCTTGGAGACACTCCTACTGTCGGCTGAGAGACTCGGTAAGTGCACCAAATCTTGTAATTTCCATTCTTTGCAGGGTCAGGAACCCGTTTTTGACTCGAAAAATCGTTTTTGCTGGTTCATCATGGCGACGATGAGGATGCTAACGTCGACGGCGATGCATTGATGAGAATGCTCTCCAACCGGTGTAGAGATTCGACCTCATCGGGCACGAGGTTTGCGGGCGGCGCTTCAACTTCTCGTTCTCAACCCGGACCTTCCACTCAGTTTACAGTACCGGGACCCCTTTTGTAGTTTCTTTCCCTGATGAGTTGCAGGATGAGTCTGCTTTGCACGTGCTAGTTTCACTCGGCTTTTCGACGTGTTGCGAGCAGTAGATGTACCTGTCACCTGTAYGGAAGGGGGGTAACCCTAGCTTTACATTGTTTMATTTTAAGACTTTTTTTAGACCTATTTAGACTTGTTCGTTGACTTTTTCTTAACATGACTTGACTTGACTCGATTCTAGCTTAGACTCGAGTACTTATGCAAATATGCCTAGACTTGTGTACGACTCTAGACATAGCTCATTTTGTAGTGTTGTGCTTTGACTATGAATTGGAAAAGCCAACTTGCTAACTATATGCAATGCATGTATTTAAACTTCTAAGACGACGTCGATCGTCTTGTGTTGTTGTGTATGTTACGTTGCATTGTTATGGCAAATGTTGGCTCATTCCTCCTTGAAAATGCAAGGAAGGACCTAGGTTGGACCAAGAACTGCGTTCCAAAGTGCATGGGAGCAACCAAAGGGAGCAAAATCGGCCTAAACAAGCCAAAAACTAGGCGTAATAGCAACKAGGCTGGGCATAATTACGCCTAGAATCGAGCTGATTTTGCTCAAATTTCGATTTTAGGCAAGTTTGTTCGYKCTAATTGCTTATAAATGGGGTTTATGCATGRCCTAATTCATTCATTACAGCCTCCTTAATGCTTAAAAACCTCTCTTACATTGCTTTAGACTTCATTTACTTCCTTACATCGAAGAATTTGCAACAAATCAAATGGAGAGAGACTTTGCTAATGCTTTGAATGATGTGCTTAGAAACTTGGATGCTCGTGAAAGGGAGGACCTTGCAAGGCTGAATTGTGATGTTCTCTTGACTTTAAGGTATGTAAGCCTCGATACAAGCCTTCTCTATGCTACTATAAGCCTGTGGGACCCATTGATGCATTGCTTTCGTCTTCGGGACAAGGAAATTGTTCCTTTGCCTGAAGAGCATGGTGCTACTATTACCTGGCCTGTTGCAAGTCTCCCTTGTATCACTAATACTGCTTATCACTTTGTTGACGAATATGAGCGATACTTTAGACTTGGTCCAACTATTTCCCGACGCATTGTGCATGGCCGGGAAAATGACTTGCTTGCCTTAGTGGATTATATTGCTAGCGATGCCTCTTGTCGTACAATTTACTGTAGACGTGCAATTATGATCTGCTTGTTAGCGCGTTTCTTATTTGTCTATGGCAAGCCAAATGTTGGTCATGCTAGCATCATTTCTATTGTTGAGCAATGCGAGGCTAGCCGTACTCCTATGCTATTGTGCACGGGGGAGTTCTTCGTGATGTTTAACCCTCTTAAAGAGGATGTGCATGCGCCCTTGTCTGGATGCTCCGTTTTGCTGCATGTACAATGTTTTTGTCTGAATATTTGCAAAATAGTTCATTTATGCAAATATTATTGCTTGTTTATTGACGTGATGACTAAATATTGCACATATTGTTGTTTCTTTGACAGATCTGGATGATGGAGCGTTTGAGCCTAGTTGAGGCGCTCCAAAATCCTATCAAATATTCTGCTAAGGGATTCTTTTCTCGTAAGAGGGTCCATGTCAACAAATCTCAGCATGAGTGGATTCTTATCCTTGTTGACCGTGGCATTCTCGTGAGGTGGACTGTCCCTTGGTGGGGTATTAGGAGTATGGTGCATACTCGCTTGTCCCTATATGTGCGTGTGGCTAGCTTAACCATGTTGAACTTTTATTTTCCTTCAAGGGTGATGAGGTAATTCGGGAAAGTTCAGCTTATTCCCATTGTTGACACAGTTTGTCTTGAGGACAAGCGCTTGCATACAGGCAAGGCAATAGAGTGGGAAAAATACTCTGAATCCCATTCTACACTTGAGGTGACCCCACCTGCTCGAGGTGACCACAAGATTTATGCTCATTACCGTGTCTGGATTAAGGCAATGATGTGATGGGCCGTGGTGAGGCAAGATGTGCAGAGCAGAAAGACCATGTTAAGTTAAGAGACTAGACTGTGACTCTATTTAGACCCGTGCTGCTAAGTCTAGAGTTGTTTCTGCTAAGAACAGACTTGGTCCTAAGAATGTGGCAGTTTGGAGTAGGCTTAAGAGACTTCCTCCTTTGAGGATTGACTCAAATGTTGCTGAAAGAAGACGTGGGCCTAAAGAGGTGCTTGGAGGTGATGCTAAAGTAAAAGGGAAGGCTGCTGTGGAAGATATACCCAAGAGACACAAGTGGGTGAGGAAGCTTAAAGGTGAGAGCTCGGGTGCAAAGATGGATGATGCCAAGGAGAAAGAAGAGGAGAGGAAGGAGTGATTGCTTTTTTCAACAACTTTTAATTTAATGTTTTATTTTTATTTATGAGTTAATAAAGTGATTTGTCTGCGAGCTGCTTTTGTATGTAATAAGTGAACTTTGGAGGTTGAAGTTTCCCTTTGTCTTGTAGTTGCTCAATTTTAATTACAAGTAGTAATAAATTACAAACTTGCATTGCTTTTTATACATTGTGTTTACTCTGAGCATGCTGAAGAAAACTTCATCCAATTGCCGCTTGACTATTGTTCACTTGCTAATCTCAAAACAAGTAGGGCACTTGTTATTGTGGCTGAGCCCCATGGCGAAGCTACCTACGTATCCCATAATGAATCAGGCCATCCGTAATTCTGATGCATGGTGCTATTGTGTTGCTGAGACGCAGTGCGCGTGTACGCCTTAGACGTTGTATTTCTTGAGCTGGTCTAAGTTGGTGAGGCTGTAGAAATTATCGCCATTCGTGTCCATTAGTTGAATTGCCTTTTTGGTAGGATCTTTTCGACAACGTAAGGACCTGCCCAATTAGGATGAAACTTTCCTCAAGGTTCTAGGACTGTTTTGCGAAGTGCTTGAAGAACCAAATCACCTTCTTTGATGCCTCGTGATTTGACTCGCTAATTCAAGTATCGTTCGACCATCTTCTAGTATGCTTGCAAATGATGCAAAGCTGCTAGCCGTTTTTCATCGAGAAGAACTAACTCGTCGAATCTTGCCTTTACCCATTCCGCTTTTAGGAGTTTGTTTTCTAGGACAATGCGTAAAGACCAGATCTCTAGCTCTACTGGTTGAACAGCTTCGACACCATAGACCAGTGAGAAACGAGTAGCTCCCGTTGAGGTGCGAATAGATGTCCTGTAGCCCCATAGAGCGAAGTGTAGTGTTTGCGGCCAATCTCGATAATTCTCCGTCATGTTAGAGATAATTGTTTTGAGATTTTTGTTAGCTGCTTCAACCGCCCCTTTGACTTATAGCCTGTATGGTGATGACTTACGGTGCTGAATCTTATATTTGGCAATCAGATCCGCACATTCTGCTTGAAAGTGGGTGCTGTTGTCACTAATGGTTTCGTGAGGGACTCCATAGCGACAAATGATGTTATTTTCTATGAATTTTGCCACATGCTTAGCCTAGATCTTGGCATATGACGCTGCGTCGAACCACTTTGTGAAGTAATCTATGGCCACAAGTATAAATTCGTGACCTCCTTGCCCGGGCGGCGTAATCTTCCATATTATGTCTATTCCCCATGTAGCGAAAGGCCATGGAGAGAAAAATGTGGATAGGATAGACAGAGGAACATGTTGTGCATCGGAGTATTTTTGGCAGGTGTCGCATGTACGGACGTATTGCATGCAATCCCTTTCCATAGTGGTCCAATAATACCCAAACTTGATGATCTTAGAGGCTAAGAGCCTCCTATTCATGTGGGTGCCACAAATCCCGTTATGGACGTGCTCCATGATCGTTTTTCTTACTTGTTGAGTGATGCAAAGTAGGTGGAGACCATTGTAGTGAAGTTTGTAGAGTTCTCCGCCTTGAAGTAAGTATTGAGATGCGAGACGCATCATAGCTCTTTGTTGCTATTTTTTTGCACTAGAAGGGTATTTGCAAGTTTCTAGGTAGTCTTTGATGTCATTGTACCATGGCTCTTCGGGATCGAGGTTGGGAACCTCATTTGTTTAGTTTAAAGTGCAAACGTATGCTGGTTCTTGTTTTCGTTCAATGACTAAGGGCATTTGGGTCACTGAACTCGGAATTCGCACCATGGATGCAAGCTTTGCTACAACATCTGCGAATTGATTGTCTTCACATCGTAGGTAGGTGTATTTGACTTCGTCTACCTGGGATGCAATGTTCTCAAGATAGGATTGATATAGAGCAAGGCTTTCACTTCGTACCTTCCATCGGCCTGAAATCTGATTTATGATGAGTGAAGAATCACCATATACTTGCAATCTCTTAACGCTGAGTGCGACAGAGGCTCGCAATCCCAGAATAAATGCTTCTTACTTTGCGGCGTTGTTAGTGACGTCYAAGTCGAGCTTGACGGAAATTGGCGTGTGCTCCTCTTGGGGTGAGATTAAAAGCACTCCAACTCCACTTCCTTTTTTATTAGATGCACCATCGAAGTATAATGAACAACTGTCTTCCTCGGTCATTATAAGTTCCTCGTCTAGAAAGCCAAAGTCCTCAGGAAGGGCTTCGTTTGGAGAGGTCTGCTAAGAACTCGGAGACAGTACTACCTTTGATGGCTTTTTGAGGCACGAACTTAAGGTCAAATTCGCCGAGCATAACCATTCATCTAGACATGCGTCTGTTGACTGCTGGCTTTTCAAAGAGGTATTTCAGAGGATCTCCTTTGCWTAGTATGTGTACGGTATGTGTGAGCAAATAATGTCAAAGCTTTCGCGATACCCACACTAAAGCGAAGCATAGTTTCTCTAGGGTAGTGTATCGTTCCTTGTATGGAAGGAACTTCTTGCTACGGTAGTAGATACCACGTTCCTTACCGTCGATTTATTGAGCGAGCATTACTCCACCGGCAGTGCTTGTTGCTGTAAGATAGAGCCGTAATGGATACCCAAGGCGAGCTCGAACTAACACAGGAGGATTGGTGAGGTATTGCAAAATCCTGTCGAAAGCTTGTTGGCAACTATCTTCCCACTTCTTGGGTGCACCTTTCTTCAGTTTCTTGAAGATGGGTTCACCAACCATTGTGAGCTTGGATATGAACCTGCTGATGTACTGGAGTCGACCCAAGAACCCTCMGAAATCCTTTTCATTTTGTGGTGGCCTAAGTGAGACATCGCTTTGATCTTTGTAGGATCGATCTCGATGCCTCGAAAGCTAATGATAAAACCTAGGATCTTGCCAGAAGTGACTCCGAATGCGCACTTTTGCGGGTTGAGACGCTTGTTGAATTGTCGGAGTCTGTTGAAGAACTTSCTTAGTGCAAGGGTATTTCCTTCACGGTCATTTGACTTGACGATAATATCGTCGACATAGACTTCTACTTTGTGTATCATGTCATGAAG
>SNQN01014197.1:0-11209 GCA_008642245.1 Bassia scoparia | reverse complement strand
GCGTACTGGAGACTTGACTAGCCAGTTGGCTCACCTGACCAAGGAGAAGGCCACCTGGTCGGCTGAAAGGAAGCAGCTGGAGGCGTCGGTGGCTGCAGAAAAAGCCAAACGAGAAGAGCTGGAATTGGCTGTTTCCGAGCTTAAGGAGACGGTGGCTGTGGCTCGCCAGGATAAGGCGGACACGGTGATCACTGAGCTTGCCAAGCTGTCATGGAAAGTCAAGTTTAAGAGGCCTGTGGACGACGAGCTAACTGCCAACATGGATGCTTATGTGGGCTCCCTTGGTGATATGAAAGACTTGGAGGATGAGGAATTCAGGAAGGAGCTTTTAGCTGCTCAAACTGGCTCTGTCCCACCTCCGTCTGATGGGGATCCTGCTCAGGTAGCTGCTGGAGCTTCTTCGTTACCTGACTGCGAGAAGATGCTGGATGATGCAGCTAGTCTGGGGGGACCTGGTATCCAGCTCAACTTTGGTGGAGATCTGCTCGTGGAGGATCCGGCTGAAGCTGCGAGGGTTCCACCATCTGAGTAATTTACCTGTTTCATTTGACAAACTTTTTAGCTATAACGTTTTGGGCTATAGCCGCGGCATGTGCGGCTCTAATTATTTGAACTAGACTTGTGTTTGTTTTCTTTCTTTTGGTTGGATATTTCGTTTTGGTGCTGCTTTGGGCAGCTGGACTTCCAAGTTGGTCACTGGTGAGTGGCCTTTTTGCTAGCTAAAATTCTGACAATCGTATTAACTTTGTGCTTATTTTTGCTTTTTGGTAAAACTTTGCTATAACTTTTATTCATGCATGATATTCATTTTGGGCTAGCCAACCTTTTCATATGAGTACAAGTATGTCTTTTTTACATCGATATGCTCTTCTAGTGGCTAGCTATTGAGGGTTTACCTCAGAAACAGTATCGTTTTAGGTGGCAAGCGTTCCAGCTTCTGGGGATGTCTGCTCCTTCAGGTGTGGTTAGCCCGTAGGCTCCATTGCCGAATGCTTTGCTGATCTGATAGGGCCCTTCCCAGCTAGCCCCTAGCTTGCCTGCGTTTAACTCTTGGGTGTTCTGGAACGTCTTTCGTAGTACCCAGTCCCCGACTGCAAATGTCCTGGCCTTCACTTTTTTATTAAAACTCTTGGCTACCATTTGCTGGTAGGCTGCCATTCTTGCATGGGCTTCGTCTCGTATTTCTTCTATGGTGTCTACATCTAAGTGTAGCTCCTTTTCATTTTCCTCTTCTGTAATGAGCCCATATCTCGCCGATGGGACAGCTATTTCTGCAGGTAAGACAGATTCACAACCATACACAAGTGAGAAGGGGGTTTGTCCAGTTGCACCCCGTGGGGTGGTTCTGTTAGCCCACAAAATTTTAGGTAGCTCTTCTACCCATTTCCCTTTGGCTGATTTTAATCGTCTTTTTATTCCATTGATTATTAATTTATTGCTTGATTCTGCTTGCCCATTGGCTTGTGGGTACCTAGGAGTGGACATAGTTAAAGTTATGTTCCATTTTAGGCAGAAGTCCTTAGTTTTGTTGCTAATGAATTGTGACCCATTATCGCAAACAATTTCGCTGGGTACCCCAAACCTGCAGATTATGTTGGTCCAAATAAATGAAATTACTTCTTTGTCCCTTACCTGGGGGAAAGCATCTGCTTCGATCCATTTTGAGAAATAGTCAGTTAGGGCTAACATGTATACCTTTTGACCTGGAGCTGAGGGTAGTTTACCTACTATGTCCATCCCCCACTTCATGAAAGGCCACGGGGTGAGGGATGGATGCAATTGCTCGGGTGCTTGATGCGGAGTGTTTGCATGCCTTTGGCAGCTATCACAGCTTCCTGCATATTTGTTAGCATCATGTTTTATGGTCGGCCAATAGTAGCCGTAGGTCAATATTCTTTTAGCTAAAGTTCGGCCGGCTGAGTGTGTGCCACACTCGCCATCGTGAAATTCTTTTAAGGTGGTGTATGCTTCGTTTTCCCCTAGGCATCTTTGTAGGATGCCTGAAGAAGACTTTTTAAACAAGACGTTGTCAATTAAGGCGTACCTGGAACACTTCATTCGTATCTTTCGTGCCTCTAGCTTACCATCAGGTAGGGTTTCGTCTCGTAGGTAGCTGATGATCGGTGTTCTCCAATCTTCGGGATTTTCGTCAGATATGGGCATGATCTGCTTTTCTTTCTCGATTGAAGGTGCAGCAAGGTGTGCTATGGGCACGGAGTCGAAACTACACTTCCTCATTGCTGAGCCTAGGCTGGCTAGGGCATCTGCCTTCGTGTTCTGATCTCTTGGTACCTGCTTAATGTCAAAATATTCAAATTCGTTCATTTTTTCTTTAGCTACTTCTAGGTACCTGGCCATCTTGGAGTCTTTAGCTGCGAATTCGCCTTTCAGCTGGCTTACTACTAGCAGTGAGTCGCTGAAGACTTGGAGGTGGGTTGCCCCCAGATCTTTGGCTGCTACCATACCTGCAAGCAAAGCTTCATATTCGGCTTCGTTATTAGTAGCTTTAAAGTCACAGCATATTGCTCTTACTATCATGTCCCCCTGTGGCGACTTTAGTACCACGCCTAGCCCAGCTCCCCTGAAATTGGAGGAGCCATCTACATATAATTGCCATTTAGCTTTGCTTTTGTTTACTGCCTGTACGGCGGGGGGTTCTAGGCCTGGGCTGAAGTCAGCCACAAAGTCAGCTAGTGCTTGGGATTTTATAGCCGTTCTAGGTAAGTATTTTATATCGTATCCGCTTAGACATATTGCCCATTTGCTCATTCTTCCAGTTAGTTCGGGCTTTCTGAGCACTGCTTTTATTGGGTAATTAGTCATGACCGTTATAGTGTGTGTCTCGAAGTAGTGCCTGAGTTTTTTGGAAGCGATAACTAGTGCTAACACGAGTTTTTCTAGTGAGGAATATCTCGATTCTGCTTCTAGCAATGTTTTACTTACGTAGTAAATTGGCAGTTGTTGGTTTTCCGCTTCCCTAGCTAATACCGCGCTTACAGCTTTGTTGCTGACAGCTAGGTAGAGCTGGAGGTTCTCTCCCTCTGCTGGTTTAGTCAACAGGGGGGGAGAAGCCAGATAAGCCTTTAGTGCTTGCAGGGCCTTTTCGTGTTCATCAGTCCAGTCAAAGCCTTTGTTTTTCTTTAGTACGTTGTAAAATAGGTGGCATTTGTCTGATGAACGCGAAATGAACCTGTTTAAAGCTGCCACTCGGCCTGTTAATTTTTGTACTTCTTTTAAGTTCCTAGGTGACTCTAGGTTGAGGATAGCTTTTACCTGGTCGGGGTTAGCTTCTATGCCTCGCTGTGTTACTATGTAACCTAGAAACTTACCTGCTGCCACCCCAAATGAACATTTGGTGGGATTCAATTTCATCCTGTACTCCCTTAAAACGTCGAACGTTTCCTTTAGGTGGGTGATGTGGTCGTCTGCTTTTTTGGACTTGACTAACATGTCGTCTATGTACACCTCCATCGTGTCCCCCAGCTGCTTCTGGAACATTTTGTTCACTAGCCGCTGGTAGGTCGCACCTGCATTTTTCAGACCAAAAGGCATAACAGTATAACAGTAAATTCCTTTGTCTGTGACAAAGGCGGTTTTTTCTTGGTCTTGTGGGTGCATAAGAATTTGGTTATAACCAGAGTAGGCATCTAAGAATGTTAGTCTTTCATGGCCAGCAGTGGCATCCACCATTGCATCTATATGAGGTAAGGGGAAAGGGTCTTTAGGGCATGCTTTATTTAAGTCCGTGAAATCAATGCAAACCCTCCACTTACCGTTCTTTTTACTTACCACAACCACGTTGGCTAACCATTCGGGATAGGATACTTCTCGTATCTTACCGAATCGCAGCAGCTCGGCTACCTCATCATTTATTATCGCATTCCTCTCAGGTGCGAATTTTCGCCTCTTCTGCTTCACCGGCTTCACGTGGGGGTCCACGTTTAGCCGGTGAGTTATCACGTTGGGATCTATGCCTGTCATGTCCTCGTGGGACCATGCAAAGCAATCTTTATTAGTTTTCAAAAATTCTATCAATTTACCTCTTTCGCCTGGCTCTAAGCTAGCTGCGATTAACACAGTTTGCTTGGGCAGGCTGGGATCTAGTGCCACTTCATCTAGATCTTGGTCACTGGGCTTAGCGGGCACTGGATCCAGCTGTAATTGCTAGATGGAATCCTTCTTCGGCTTTAACATCACGCTATAGCATTCTCGAGCCGTCTTGCGATCTCCCCTGATTTCCTGCACACCCCAGCTAGTGGGGAACTTAAGAACTTGGTGGTAAGTTGAGGGTACCGCCTTCATCTTATGAATCCAAGGGGTACCCAGAATAACATTATAAGCAGAACGACTATCTACTACGTTAAATTTAGTGGCGAGGTTCACTCCTTTCGCATAGGTAGGTAGTGTGACCTCGCCAATGGTGTGCTGAGATTCCCCACTGAACCCTACTAGGACAGTGGATTTCCGCACTATATCTTTTTCTTGTAACCCCATGCTTTCCAACGCGCTTTTGAAGATCACGTTGGTGGAGCTACCACTATCAATTAATATTCGTTTAATCAAACAGTTAGCTATAGTTAGGGAGATTACCAAACTGTCGTGGTGTTCCTCACCGTTATCTTCGTCGTCGAAGGTGATGGGCATGCCTGCCAGCTTTTTATCCAGGTCAGACCTGGGGCTAGCCGGCTGTCCATCTGGCCTCGCCCTGGCGCTCCTTTTGGCTGCAGAGTATGTCAACCCACATACATCTGAGCCTCCGGCTATTACCTGTACAACCTTAACATGGGACGGATCCGGGGGAGGAGCCGAAGCTCCTGAATTCTTCTGTACCTGCTTGTCACGGTTACCAGCATTTTGATTATTGTTATTTCCACGATTATTATAATTTTGCTTACCTCTCCGGCTTAGCAGGTGGTCTAGGTGACCCTTGCTTAACAGCCAGGCTACCTCTTTTTTCAGGGCGCTGCATTCTTCTGTGGTGTGGCCACGGTCGTGGTGGTAACCACACCACTTGGAGGGGTCTTTTTCGCTATCGGGCCTAAGACTTTTAGATGGCCACCTGACGGGGGCATCTAGCTTAGCCATCGCGTCGACAACACCTGCAACATCCACGGTGAAGCAGTAGCTAGAGATAGGTGGATATTCACACGACCTTACCTGCTTTACCTGTTCGGTACCAGCCCCCTGACTTCTTTGCTGGTACGGCTGGTACCTGCCTCCTCCTCGACGCCTGTTGTTCTGCCTCGAGGGGGAGGCCCGATTTTCGGCTGGGGCGGCTAAGATCTTCCTAGCTGCCTCGTCCTCTTCTACCCGGATCTCAGCTCTGGCTCTTGTCTGTACGTCGGCAAAGGACGTACAGGGGTACCTGGTCAACTCATAATATAGCCTCGATTGAGGGGTTAGTCCTCTTCTGAACGCTTCTATTGTGGTAGATGCGTCCAGGTTTTTAATAGATATCATTTCAGAGCTGAACCTGTCTAGGTATTTGCGCAGCGTCTCTCCAGGTTTCTGGACGACGAAGTACAAATCACTAGGCAGTTTGTCTATTGCTCTGCTGCTAGCAAATTGTAGGTAAAACTTATTTATCAATGATGCAAAATTTTGGATGGAACCTGGCTTTAGGTTGATCAACCACTGTAGGGCGGGCCCTGACAGTGTCGATCCGAATGACTTGCACATGGTGGCTTCTATCAGATTCCACGGAATGGACAGGGCCCACATCCTTTGCTTATACTGCGCTACATGGTCATGAGGGTCAGTAGTACCGTCATATAATTTAGGCATAGCAATACCTACCTTTTTAGGGATTTTTGCCCTAGCGATGGCGGCCACAAAGGGGGAACGGGTATAACCGTCCGCGGCTTCGTGGGCAACCGGGACCGGAGCACCTGGAAGTTTAGCTAGCATCCTCATCATCCGCTTATTTTCGGATTCTAGCTTAGCCAACCTCCTGGTGCTAGGGTCGACGTCTTCTCCTGCAGGGGATTCTTCTTCTTCAGGGGTCTCGTACTCGCCGCTTCCTGGGTCATCCATCTCATCTTCGCGGAAGGAGGGGTCTTCCTCACCTTCCGATTCACCTGAGGAGCTAAATTCCTGCATGTTAGGGATATTTTCAGTATCAATACGTCTACGTCGACTACCTGATGCGCCGGTCACCTCAGCCCTTAAGGCTTGGAGGGCCAGCCGGTTTTCTTCTTTACTCTTCTGGAGTTCTTCCCTGTAGGAGGACAACAGTTCTAGCAACTCAGCGTTGCTGGGGGGGTTAGGAGTGCCAACTTCAGAAGTCATAATAGAAAGTTTTGAGTTAAACAATTAAGGGAAAAATAGAATAATGAGAGTATACTCCCGTAGAGAACCTTTTTTTTTTGTTTTTTCTTTTAGAAAAAAGAAAGATCAAGCTGCAGGCCCCACGGTGGGCGCCAAAATGTTTAGGCAGAATTTAGCTGGCTAGCTAATCTACCTAGCTAGGATCGAGACCTGCAACTAGATAGGTTAATCAATTTAATCAACGAATAAAGCAATAAAGAACAGAAACAATAAAAGAAAAGACACGAAGGAAATGGTGACGCGGAAACCCAAATCGGGGAAAAACCGCGGGTAGTGATGAGACTACCAATCCACTATGACTTTGGCCTTCAACTGGCTAAGGTATCGATTACAAGTTCTTATGATTTTACTTGAGTACGCTACTAGAATTCAGATGAGAAGGAGAGAAATCGAATGCTTATTTGATTACATTTGGCCTATATTTATACTAGCTACACATCCTAGGTCACGTGCTTCCAGGTTCCGAGATGCTAGCCGGGAATTCCTCAACTGATTATTTCTAGCCGTTATTCCAGGTGGGCCAATTGTCCGTTAGCTATCTTCTCGCGTAAGCCTGCTGACTGCTTCTTTGGGAAAATAAGGTGGGCCGGACCTAGCTGAAATCTGGGTACAACAAGTATGTATAAAAATGATGTGCTCAATAACAAGTAGATTTTGGCAAGTTCATTTGAGACGCGAAAATTTGCCTAAAAACTTTAGTACTAGTTTGGACACATTTTTCCCCTCAATTTGAAATGTTGGAAAGTTCTTTATTATGCATCTTACACTTACCCTATTTTGGAATTGACTATACCAAAGAACTATTGAAGTTACAATTATATATAAGCGCAATAAAATTACCGAAACCACACGGTAGCATAAGCCTAAGGGATTGTCAGATCATGAGAACTTGTGTTTCTGTACCCTATATAGTTGGTATTTGATGCTAAAATTTGACGTGATATTTTCATATATGTTTGCATAAGCATGTGCTAGAATTTGTGGAGAAAATTGAAACGGGATCCGGAATAACGTCGTTTTAGTGTAAAAATTATAGCAAAGAAAAACAAAGATTATAGTCCAATAAAAATAGACTTTTGGAGAAAGTTCTGAAAAATTGCTGAAAACTTGCTTTACCTTAAGTTCTAATGGTCATACATATGATGAATCCACGCAAAATTTGAGACATAAATGACTACTCTAGAGGTGCTTTTCGCTATCTCAATTTATCGTTGCCTCACTTGTTGAACAAGCACGTGTTATCACGCTACTTGGGGGTGTTAAAGGTTGTTTGTGGAGCGATGGTCATTTATATGCGACCCATTAGACCGTGAGATATATATTGGGTAAATCTAATATTGCGGTCGCCATAACAACAGCTCCAAGGGCCCATTTTAAAAAATTAATCCACATTTTTGTCTCCTAGGATTAAGTTTAGCACAAAATTTCTCGCCCATTGTAAAATTTCAGCCGCACACAACGAGTGTTATGTCTCTCACACACATTTCGAAGCCTGGATATTTTTTAGCCTGAAATTTGCGTAACATCATTATATATTTATGGGAACCAACTACATACTTTTCCACGAACGACAAACTGACAAAACGTGAGAACGCTCATAGGAGGCACTATGCTCAGTAATTTGCGCCGAAAATTAGCAAGGAGTCATCCCCCATCGCCCTTAACATGTGGTAGAAATTCAGGAAAAAACCTAGCCGATTCAACGAAACGTTGTTTGGGTGAAAACCGTGGATTATACATAAAATAACAGACTTTTGAACAATTTTTTAAAATAAAATCGCGAAAATATTACCTGGGATTCATATGATGAACCACCCACGCCATATTTGGGGCCCAAAAGAGTCCACATGGGGGACTTTTGGATCCGCGAACGACGACAAACTAACAAAACGTCGAAATGCTCGTAGGAAACACAATGTTCGGTATTTGAGGCTGAAACTCGACGACGTCATCCCCTGTCAACCTTAATGCGTGGAAGAAATTATGGAGAAAACGGTGTCGGCTCACTGAAACATCATTTTGGACGAAAATGTGACTATATCACGAAAATGAGGTCTCCAGAATTTTTTTTTGAACAATTACCGAAATTTTTACCTTGCTTTTATATGATCATATGACGAACCCATGCAAAATTTGAGGTCAACAAGGGTCCATATGGGTTACTTTTGAGGCCACGTACGATAAACAAACAAAACGTCGAAACGCTCATAGGTGACACACACGACGCTTCGTACTTGGGACAAAAACTTGGCAAGGAGTCATCCTCATCAACCTTAAGGGGTATGGGAGAAATTCTGGGCAAAAAGGAGCCGAGTTACCGAAACGTGTTTTTTTGGGCTAAAAACGTGGATTCTAGGACCGAAACTCTTGGAATAGTCATCCATCATCACCCTCAAGGTGTGGGAGAAATTGTGGGAAAAATCGAGTCGAGTCACCGAGACGTCGTTTTTGGCCGAAAAACACGAAAATGAGGTCTCTGAAAATTTTCGAATAAATTGCTGAAATTTTTAACGTCCCACAAAAGTATAACGATAAGACGAAATTTGGGGCAAAACGAGGAGATTTGATGTGGTTTCAGAGGCCGCAAAGCAAAATTTCAAGAAAAAACGACAAAACAGCGAAACTCCCGTGAGAGTCACGACACTCGATATTTGGGGCCAAAACTCTTGGAATAGTCATTTCTCATCACTTTCAAGGTTTGGGGCAACTTTTGGGCAAAACTGAGTCTGGTCACCGCTACATCATTTTTTGGGCAAAAAACATGGATTATCATGAAAATGAGGTCGTCGGAAAATTTACAGAAAACTTTCCGAAATTTTTTACCATGGGTTCCCACAACCATATAACGATGCCATGTACGTAAAAATTGGGGCCAAATGAGTCCATACGGAGGACTTCTGCTCCCGTTAAAGAAAAAGAGAAAACGTCGAAACACTCGTAGAAGGCAGTATGCTTAGTATGGTATTTGGGTACAAAACTGTTGGAATAGTCGTTTCCCATCACCGTGAAGTGGTGACGGAATTTCCGAACAAATTCGAGCCGGGTCGTCGAAATGTCGCTTTTTGGCCGAAAAACGTGGATTACACATCACTGAAATGAGGTCTCCGGACAATTTTCAGTAAAATTGCCGAAATATTTACCATGGGTTCATATGATAATATGATGGGTCCAAGGAAGATTTAAGGGGTCAATTGAGTCCATACGGGGGACTTTTGAGTCCGTTAAAGAAAACACGAGAAAACGTCGAAACACTTTTAGGAGGCAGTATGCTTAGTATTTGGGTACAAAATTGTTGGAATAGTCGTTTCTCATGACAATGAAGGCGTGACGGGAATTCCGAAAAAATTCGAGCCGGGTCGTCAAAATGTCACTTTTTGGCCGAAAAACGTGGATTATACATCACTGAAAAGAGGTCTCTGGGCAATTTTTGGAAAAATTGCCGAAATGTTTACCATGGGTTCATATCATAATATGATGGGTCTAAAGAAGATTTGGGGGCCAAATGAGTCCATACCAGGGGACTTTTGAGTGCGTTAAAGAAAAAACGATAAAACGTCGAAAAACTCGTAGGTGGCAGTATGCTTCGTATTTGGGTACAAAACTGTTGGAATAGTCTTTTTTCATGACCGTGAAGGCGTAACGGAAATTCCGGACAAATTTAAGCCGGCTCGCCGAGATGTCACTTTTTGGCCGAAAAATGTGGATTACACATCACTGAAATGAGGTCTCCGGACAATTTTCGCTAAATTGCCTAAATGTTTACCATGGGTTCATATGATAATATGATGAGTCCAAAGAATATTTGGGGGCCAAATAAGTCCATATGGGAAACTTTTGAGTGCGTTAAAGAAAAAACGAGAAAACGTCGAAAAACTCGTAGGTAGCAGTATGCTTAGTATTTGGGTACAAAACTGTTGGAATAGTCGTTTCTCATGAACTTGAAGGCATGACGGAAATTCCGGACAAATTCGAGTCGGGTCGCCGAGATGTCAGTTTTTGGTCGATAAACGTGGATTACACATCACTGAAATGAGGTTTCCGGACAATTTTCGGTAAATTGGCTAAATGTTTACCATGAGTTCATATGATAATATGATGGGTCCAAGGAATTTTTGGGGGCGAAATGAATCCATACGGGGACTTTTGAGTTCGTTAAAGAAAAAACGAGAAAACGTCGAAACACTCGAAGGAGTCAGTATGCTAAATATTTGGGTTCAAACTGTTGGAATAGTCGTTTCTCATGACCTTGAAGGCGTGACGGAAATTTCCGGACGAATTCGAGTCGGGTCGTCGTGATGTCACTTTTTGGCTGAAAACGTGGATTACATATCACTGAAATGAGATCTCCGGACAATTTTCGGAAAAATTGCCAAAATATTTACCATAGGTTCATATGATAATATGATGTGTCTAAGGAAGATTTGGGGGGCCAAATGAGTCCATAAGGGGGACTTTTGAGTCCGTTAAATAAAAAATAAGAAAATGTCGAAACACTCGTAGGAGGCAGTATGGTTAGTATTTGGGTACAAGGCTCCTGGAATAATCGTTTCTCATGACCGTGAAGGCGTGGCGGAAATTTCGGACAAATTCGAGCAAGGTAGCCGAGATGTCCCTTTTTGGCCGCAAAACGTGGATTACACAACACAAAAATGAGGTCTCCGAAAAATTTTCAGAAAATTTCAAAATTATTACCATGTGTTCCTACAACCTTATATCATTTCCAAACAAAATTTCGGGTCAAGGGGAGGAGATTTGTTGCGGTTTCATAGGCCAAGAGCCAATTTTTTAAAAAAGTAATAAAACGTCGAAAAGCCCTTGGGAGGCTCGACACTCTGCATTTTGGGACGAAATTCTGGTAATAATCATCCCTTAACACTCTCAA
>SNQN01014196.1:0-11210 GCA_008642245.1 Bassia scoparia | reverse complement strand
TTTTTTTTCTCAATAGGCAAAGGGGTTTAAATGGAAAAACGAGCACAGCTGAAGGTGTCAAGAAAGTTAGAATACGTGACCGTGCTGGCCGGGCTGTTCCTGCCCCAGAGGCTAATGCTGAGCTACAGACYAATTTGGATGTATGTGAACAATTCTCTRCCTTTCCCCTTTATCTTTTGCATGTCACTTTATTTGCGTAGTGACAGATTATAACGGTTTCTGAAATGTCCAGAGGATGAGATTTGTGACACAAGCAAATGCAAAGAGCAAGAGTGAAAAATTTCCACCTCCCCATCAAGATGGAGCTGTTGGAGTTCCTTCAGACACATCTTTTGGTGCAACTGAGCATTCATTCGATACATCACTTTTCAAGCCGYCACTATCAAAATCAAAAAGCGCCACACCTGCCGAAGGGCCCTCGAAGAAGAAGAGATCCAGTAAAGAACCAGAACTGGCTTCYACATGGAAATTCTTCCATGCCTGGAAACCTTCAACGGTGGGACTATCTATGGATATAATGTTCAAGGGTAAAGGGTCGATGACAAGGGTTTCAAGCAGCAGAAAGTAAGAAGCATGTTTAAATATCTTGCTTCTTACAAACTGAAGGGGTTCGGGGTTTTTGTTTAACCAAATGGTGCTTCAATCATAATCGTTGGTCATTAGAGAATTGAGTGTTGTAAGTTTTGGAGATTTAATACAYCAATGCCAGAAGTTTTTGTATACAGATACACAAAGGTAGCTGTACAGTTATCATATAGCTAGGRCTACCTATTTTGATGTTCAAGATGATGTCAATATAYTATCATAGTATGCCATTTATTATTATCTTTTTCAAATGAAAGCCATGCATGCGCCTCCAATATTTTCCAACAACTTCAAATTCTGAACACTCAATATCACATATTCTTGGAATTCGATTATTACTGGCTACATATTTGTGCAAGGTAAGAAAAAGGGAAGAAGAAATATTATTGTCCCTGTATATGAAGCTCGCATCTGTTTTTTTTTCACACATGTATCTTAAGGCCTTTAGATGATGATGCTGTGCTGCAACTTAGGCTTTAAGATTTTGCACAAATTTAACTTTTATCTTTGAAATTTCTGGGTCAGCTGTATCTGACTGCCTGCAAATCTATAGGCCTAGGGAGGCATAGTCAGCTTCAGAGCTTCTTCTTTAGCATCATCCTGCTTACAAACGAGGTTATCAGAGGTTAGATGGATGAGAAGAAGCTGAAAAAAAAATGCTGCATGTGTTCCTTTCCTGTTTGTGGTTAAATGAAAATAACTACTCCGTAGTTCAATTCAGCTGTAAATTATTGGCTGCCTTACTTCCGCTGCTTTGTTTATTTTCTATAAAAATCCCTGTTTAGTATGCTGATGTATTTAAGTCCAGCAAATTGTATAAATAGCATTAGAGATCTTTATGAATCCTTCATTTCTTTACACTACTTTCTCCTGACTTATAAGTTGTTCTTTAATAAGGTGATGTCTCTTTGCTTTGCTGAGGTTCACATAGTATTCATTCACTAAGTCACTTTATAGAAGAGGTTGACGGATAAATATTACTATTGTTTCACAGGTGAATGTTTTTATGAAGCAACTATTTGCTGGGTCGAGCATTGCCAAAAATGGTGTTCTGCACCGTGAAATTAAAGGTTCAATCTCTTAATAGACAATGAAGGGGTTCTTAAAATAGCTGATTTTGGATTAGCTCATTCTATGATCCCAATCACAACAGCCAATGACCAGTCGAGTTGTCACCTTGTGGTATCGTCCTCCAGAGTTGCTTCTTGGAGCACATCTTATGGAGTTGGTGTGACCTCTGGAGTGCTGGTTGCATTCTGGCTGAGCTACTTGCTGGGAAGCCGATATGCCAGGTCGGACTGAGTGCGCCATTTTCTGAATTTTCATGATCCATTTGGCAGTTTCTGTTGTACTTTCAATTTAAGTAATTATCCACATATTACAACTTTCAGTGAGAGCAGCTTACAAAATATTCAATTGTGTGGCTCTCCATCTGAAGACTACTGGAAAAAATACAAGTTGCCAAATGCAACACTTTTCAAGCCCACAGCCATACAAGCGGTGTATTTTAGAGACCTTTAAAGACTTCCCACCTACTTCCCTCCCCTTGTGATGCACTTCTTTCAATTGACCCTGAAGGACGAGCCACTGCTACAGATGCCTTAAATAACAAGTGAGTTTGTTGTATCTGTTGCTTGTTTGAGCTTAAGTTAATTTCTTGTCCCAGGTTTTCGCAATGGCTACGCCAGAAAGATCTAATTGGTTGATATTACTTTTGAATTTATGTATCTTTTTCATATACATAAATACACTTAATTTCATGGTGCTCTTTAACATAGTATATGTTGGAGCACACTTCCTGATACCAAAATACTTCGTATCAAGAAATTAAAAAAAAAGTAAAGAAAGGTAGTTAACTTCTCAGCTTATACAGTGTACTGGTTGCCTTGATGCACAGTTCTTCTCTTCTGAACCTTATGCTTGTGAGCCTTCTACTTTGCCAAAGTACCTCCGTGTAAAGAAATGGATATAAAGCTACGGGATGAAGCAGCAAGAAGGTTAGCCACTTCCACTTTTGTGTCATATGTTATTGTAATGCTTCTCTGCAATTCGCCTGCTTACCGTAGAATTGTATACTTCATAGGGGTTCATTAGTAATTTATCTTTTCCGACCGAATCTTCAATTCCTAATTCAATACTATTTTGTCGTCCTTATGTTTGTCTTCCCTTACAAGCTTTTTTTTCTTATGTTTGTCTTCTGTCTTTGGATCTGTGATGCTACACAAAACAGCATAGCATGTGTCCAATGTTAGGTGGGGTTGGAGAGGTTTAAATATATACTGCCTTGTTGCTGGCCATTTTTAATACGTTATAGGATTCATATTTGAAGGCTACTTATGTCTTCCATCAGCAACTTACAGAATTTTTTATTTAATTCATTGTTGAACACTGTCTAGCGATTGACATCACAACCATGTCTACCAACTTTTAGTTCATAATCCCTTTGGTCTGGGTCTGCTCTGTATGCTGCTTCTACTAAATGGTTTTGGCCGTATGACACTTGAAATCAAATGTTATTTTTGTGGTTCTTGTACTTCCAATCTGGAACTGCGGTTCTTTTTTACTCTTTTTAAATCTAGTCTTTAGATTTTGTAGATGAATTGACCACAATTAAAAAAATAATTAAATTATTCCTGTCATCCTAATTAAAATCCTCAGATTTTTAACTATGACATTCATGAAGTAATCATTGAAGAGTAGGTTAGGCTTCAACTTGATTCAGTTGTCACTGGTTAGTGGTTCCTTATGGGTTATGCATTAGGGAAATTGATAGAAGAAATCGAGAAAGTTATGATWGTTTAAGCAATTATGCTAGCACATTTGCAACTGAAATATATAGAGAATGTCAAAGATCTTAGATTAAAAACATAATGAACTTACTATTGTCTAATTTTTTTTGTTAAAATGGGTAACATAAACATGCTCCATATTAATATTGCTGTCAACTTATACTTCGTATTAAGTTTAGTTATCGGTAGATTGTGGCATTGTTCTAMAAAGCTGATGTTTTGCTTTCAACAATTGAATATTAGTAACTGTAGGGCTGCAGTTAGTGAGTTGTAGCAGCCTCAAATCATCAATGACTTAAATTTTAATACTGTGTGACCCATATTCTTGGAATTCGATTATTACCTGGCTACATATTTGTTGCAAGGTAACGAAAAAGGGAAGAAGAAATATTATTGTCCTCTGTATATGAAGCTCGCATCTGTTTTTTTTTCACACATGTATCTTAAGGCCTTTAGATGATGATTGCTGTGCTGCAACTTAGGCTTTTAAGATTTTGCACAAATTTAACTTTTATCTTTGAAATTTCTGGGTCAGCTGTATCTGACTGCCTGCAAATCTATAGGCCTAGGGAGGCATAGTCAGCTTCAGAGCTTCTTCTTTAGCATCATCCTGCTTACAAACGAGGTTATGCAGAGGTTAGATGGATGAGAAGAAGCTGAAAAAAAAAATGCTGCATGTGTTCCTTTCCTGTTTGTGGTTAAATGAAAATAACTACTCCGTAGTTCAATTCAGCTGTAAATTATTGGCTGCCTTACTTCCGCTGCTTTGTTTATTTTCTATAAAAATCCCTGTTTAGTATGCTGATGTTATTTAAGTCCAGCAAATTGTATAAATAGCATTAGAGATCTTTATGAATCCTTCATTTCTTTACACTACTTTCTCCTGACTTATAAGTTGTTCTTTAATAAGGTGATGTCTCTTTGCTTTGCTGAGGTTCACATAGTATTCATTCACTAAGTCACTTTATAGAAGAGGTTGACGGATAAATATTACTATTGTTTCACAGGTGAATGTTTTTATGAAGCAACTATTTGCTGGGTCGAGCATTGCCAAAAATGGTGTTCTGCACCGTGAAATTAAAGGTTCAATCTCTTAATAGACAATGAAGGGGTTCTTAAAATAGCTGATTTTGGATTAGCTCATTCTATGATCCCAATCACAACAGCCAATGACCAGTCGAGTTGTCACCTTGTGGTATCGTCCTCCAGAGTTGCTTCTTGGAGCACATCTTATGGAGTTGGTGTTGACCTCTGGAGTGCTGGTTGCATTCTGGCTGAGCTACTTGCTGGGAAGCCGATATGCCAGGTCGGACTGAGATGCGCCATTTTCTGAATTTTCATGATCCATTTGGCAGTTTCTGTTGTACTTTCAATTTAAGTAATTATCCACATATTACAACTTTCAGGTGAGAGCAGCTTACAAAATATTCAAATTGTGTGGTCTCCATCTGAGACTACTGAAAAAATACAAGTTGCCAAATGCAACACTTTTCAAGCCCACAGCCATACAAGCGGTGTTTATTTTAGAGACCTTTAAAGACTTCCCACCTACTTCCCTCCCTTGTGATGCACTTCTTTCAATTGACCCTGAAGGACGAGCCACTGCTACAGATGCCTTAAATAACGAAGTGAGTTTGTTGTATCTGTTGCTTGTTTTGAGCTTAAGTTAATTTCTTGTCCCAGGTTTTCGCAATGGCTACGCCAGAAAGATCTAATTGGTTGATATTACTTTTGAATTTATGTATCTTTTTCATATACATAAATACACTTAATTTCATGGTGCTCTTTAACATAGTATATGTTGGAGCACACTTCCTGATACCAAAATACTTCGTATCAAGAAATTAAAAAAAAAGTAAAGAAAGGTAGTATAACTTCTCAGCTTATACAGTGTACTGGGTTGCCTTGATGCACAGTTCTTCTCTTCTGAACCTTATGCTTGTGAGCCTTCTACTTTGCCAAAGTATCCTCCGTGTAAAGAAATGGATATAAAGCTACGGGATGAAGCAGCAAGAAGGTTAGCCACTTCCACTTTTGTGTCATATGTTATTGTAATGCTTCTCTGCAATTCGCCTGCTTACCGTAGAATTGTATATTTTTTTTTCTCAATAGGCAAAGGGGTTTAAATGGAAAAAACGAGCACAGCTGAAGGTGTCAAAAAGTTAGAATACGTGACCGTGCTGGCCGGCTGTTCCTGCCCCAGGGCTAATGCTGAGCTACAGACGAATTTGGATGTATGTGAAACATTCTCTTCCTTTCCCTTTATCTTTTGCATGTCACTTTATTTGCGTAGTGACAGATTATAACGGTTTCTGAAATGTCCAGAGGATGAGATTGTGTGAACAAAGCAAATGCAAAGAGCAAGAGTGAAAAATTTCCACTCCCCATCAAGATGGAGCTGTTGGAGTTCCTTCAGACACATCTTTTGGTGCACTGAGCATTCATTCGATACATCCTTCAAGCCGGCACTATCAAATCAAAAAGCGCCACCTGCGAAGGGCCCTCGAAAGAAGAAGAGATCCAGTAAAGAACCAGAATGGCTTCGACATGGAATTCTTCCATGCCTGGAACTTCCACGGTGGGACTATCTATGGATATATGTTCAGGGTAAAGGGTCGATGACAAGGGTTCAGCAGCAGAAAGTGAAGCATGTTTATATTCTTGCTTCTTACAACTGAAGGGTGTTCGGGGTTTTGTTTAACCAAATGGTGCTTCAATCATAATCGTTGGTCATTAGAGAATTGAGTGTTGTAAGTTTGGAGATTTATACAACAATGCCAGAAGTTTTTGTATACAGATCACAAAGGTAGCTGTACAGTTATCATATAGCTAGGTCTACTATTTTGATGTTCAAGATGATTCAATATAATATCATAGTATGCCATTTATTATTATCTTTTTCAAATGAAGCCATGCATGCGCCTCCAATATTTTCCAACAACTTCAAATTCTGAACACTCAATATCACTCTGCGTGCAGCCACCAGAAACTAAGTAATTGTCAAACAAACAAACAAACAATTAAATTAATAAATAATATAATATATAATAAATAAAAATAATAATAATAAATAAATAAATAATAAATAAATAATAAATAAAATAAATAAATAATAATAATAATAAATAATATAAATAATAAATAAATAAATAATAATAAATAATAATAAAATAAATAATAATAAATAAATAAATAAATAAATAATAAATAATAATAAATAAATAAATAATAAATAAATATAAATAATAATAAATAAATATATAAATAAATAATAAATATAAATAAATAAAAAATAAATAAATAAATTAATAAATAAATAATAATAAATAAATAAATTAATTATTAATAAAATAGTAAGTAAAATAAATAATAATAATAATAAAATAAATAAATAAATTAATAATTAATTAAATAATTAATTAATTAATTAATTAATTAATAAATAATAAAATAAATAAATAAATAAATAATAAATAATACATAATATAAATAATTAATTAATAAATAATAAATAAAATAATAAATAATAAATAAATAAATAAAATAAATAATAATAATAAATAAATAATAAATAAATAAATATAATAAATATATAATAATAAATAATAAATAATAAATAAATAAATAAATAATAAAAGAGGAACCAAATAGCACTTTGCAACCTTATGTTTTGACATGTGAGAAATATGAGATACTGAGAGTCTTATTATGTATTTGAGTGAAAAATGGAGTAAATGTGTATGTACTTCTTTTCTATTTTTATTTTATTTTTTTTATTTTTTTTGAGAAATAATCTTTTCTAGACAATTTTATCAAATCATCTTTTGTAACATGCATTATAACATGCATTATAATTTTCATTCATACAACTATACTTAAACTAGATGAAATATAAGTAGACTATATGATGCAAAGTATAGGATATTAATTAGTATTGTAAATTTTTAACTAATTATTCAATATTTTGGTTGAACATAGATTCTTCAACCCCAACTTCATGAAAGATGAAAACACCTTCTAGTTGTTTTACCAATGTCCTGTATTCTGTCACCCTGACGAACTTGAGAGCTTGGATACAATTGAAGTTTTCGATGTTGCAAAATTCGAGTCGATGTTGCAAAATTCGAATCGATGTTCAAGCTTGCATGGATGCACGAGCCCTCTTACACCACCGTCGATGGACAGTCTAGAGTTGATTTGTACATCATGAGATGAGAAATAAGAATATGAGAGTTGATTGTGTGAGTATAAGCAAGAAGTGTTTTAAAGGGAAGGGTTTTCAAAATAGAAAAGTTGAATTTTGAAGTGATAGTTTTTTTAATACAAGTAATTTTATTTTTGGTGACAATTACATGATTTTGTGTGGGTCTTAATTATTTATTTGTAGATCAAGTGCAAGCAAGACGAATTGGGTTGCATCACTAGCATAGTTGCATGAGCACAGTGCGGTTTTATTTATTACAGGTATTTCTGAATTCTGAATAGGGTAACCTTTGTAATTCATACTTGTATTGAGTGAGCAAGAACCAAATAACCCGCTAAAAAAATCATCCATATCTAACATTTTGAAGTTAGCCATCGTTCTTCGTTTCCAAAGAACATTACAAAATTTTATTGCGGAGGCAAAACCCCAATATTTTACCCACATTTGTTTGTAGCAGCAACACCAGTGGCATGAATAGAAAAATACATCATATCAATGTGTGCAATTTAGAGAAAAAATGATTATCAGACGCTGAAAGAGTTTAAGCTGATCTGTAGCATGCTCGCTTGGCAGCTCGAACAATATCCTCAATCTGTAATACATGTGCAAATATATGAGGTCAATGTGCATCAAAATCCTCAGCATGCAGATTGGCAGCAGCAAGCATGTCACATAGTCATATTCCTATGATATTCACGACTTATATAATTCATTGGCAATTTGTATTTCAAGCTCAAATAATTATTCTTATGAAATTTTCATTCTTAATTAAAATTCCTGAATTTTCTTTTGAACAAGTGAATGAGTTAGATCATAAGTCTGTGGATTACTCATTTACCATATATTTGTCAGCTTTTATTGACTACTATATGCCTAAAAACTTAATAAATGTATCCAATGACCCTAGAAGCAAGAAGTGCTGACAGTAGAAGTTCTGAAGTTAAAATGCTAAATTTTTACTATTACCAATAAGCTAATAAGAGTAACAAGAATTTAGTACTGTGTACAGCCACTTTCAAAATTTGCGGAATAAGGCATAGGAATGTCAGCACCACTAATCCTCTCAACAGGTGCATCGAGGTAGCCAAAACTCTTCAATAACTGAAGTGCTGTAGAGGCAAAATATAATTGAATGAGATTTCGCAGCTACAAACATCATAATTTAAGAGTATGGTTAAAAAAAAGCTAAAATTGGCTACGCTCACAGTGCACCGCAGCCATCTATAACATTATAACAGGCGAAACGGCACATCAACCAGCAAAATATATAGATGAACAATTCTACTTTGAAACAGTCTCCTGGCAAAGTAAAGACAAGAACTCAAAGTTACCAGAAATAACGTTACCATATTTCTGCACCAACTCGTGCTGCGGGAACCCTCTTCGAGTGTACCAACCTACTTGTTTCCTGAAGTTCGTTAATTGTAGCTCTGTCAAGGGACGAATTGAGCGGAGATTCAACCACCTGATAAATAAAGAAGTCATTAATAATATAGTAGAATAATTTCACATAATATAATATGGAGGACAAAGAAAGATACCTCGGCACTGATTCTTCTTCTGTCTGCCAAATATCGCAGCTACAGATAAGAAGTCGATCACAATTTAAAATACCAAGCACATGCACAAAAATCTGAGAGAAAAAGATGTGAAAGAACACAAAGTAACAAACCTTAAGAGCATATCCCACCATCTTCGAGAAAGCAGTGATGGACATCCTTCCTTGTCGTTCTATCTGTAATGGCACAGATGATTTACCAAACCCAGCACAATAGTCATAATCATTTTCAATATTAGAGTTATATCCATTTATCAGTGAGAAAATAATTGTACCTTTGCTTTCCGATTGGAAGGGTGAAATTGGAGTCAAGAACTTCTTCTGAAACGGAAAGATTCCCGTATCTAACAGACAAACATTAAATGTGTAATTTAATGATCAACCATCAATAAATAAATTGTCATAAATTCAATAGATATAAGCAGTAACATACAGAAGCTCATTTTCCAGGAAAACCACAGGTCTGGATCCCTAATGGCGGCTTTAAGCAACCACGGGCATCCTCTGCTGAATATGGAGTGAGTACTTCAAACCAGGGCATGAAAGCATACCAGGCTGCATAACACTGCAGAACATAAACTAAGCATGAACAATGACAGTGAAAATATTCACATCAAAGGAATTTAATTTTGGGCAAAGCTTCAATTACGTGAATGGTTGTGCTAAAGTTGTTTACAGCAAAGGATTTGAAAGCAAAGAAAGGAAAAACAAAAATTCTTAGACCTGAACAGCGAAAATTTTCAGTCTTACATGAACAGCGGGAGAAAGATTCACAGAAAAGAGAGAGAAGAGATAATGTTCCTTTATTCAATTTATCCCTCGTTATAATAGCAATAATTGATTTTTCAAACGTCACTCTGACAACAATATCTTCCAATACAATGTAGCAGTATTGTTAAAGATAATAATGGTCAAATTCTGGCTTAAACAAAAAAAAGTCAAAACATAGAAGGAATAGTATTCAGAGAACCCAAATTAGATTCTAGAGTGATGGAGATTGCAAAAGGGCAAAGTAATAAAGCAATATACCACGTTTTTTTTTTTTAAATTCTTATACGCAGAAAAGGAAATTTATTGCCACTAGCCCAAAACACTATTTTTAGATAGAAACATGACTTTCTCTGTTTTGTAATCCAAAGGACCAAAAGCCAAATCCCATCTAGCAGTATAGCATTTTTTATGTACCAAAGGGTTAAATGAATACTTCTACTTTACTATGCATAAGCAAATCAGCACTCCAACCATCCAACTTGAGCATCACACTTAGTGACTTCTGTGATTCTGTCTTCAATAGAAGCCCTATCTACTTCAAGATTACAATCAAAACCTATATCATCCATACGGGTGCGTAGTTACCGAGTATCCCCAAAAGACATTTGGCACATTCCAAAGATAAGAACCTGAGTACATAAACTATACATGTTGTCGTGTGAAGGTAAGAGGCCCAAAAAAAATCCCATTTAAATAAATCTATGTAACATATAAGAGGAAAATTTTTGACCAAAAAACAATATTCTCAAATCTCAAGAACCTTCATCACATTGATGGTTCTCTTTGTTGGCTGCAAATTACTCTTASGCCATTCCACAATTTGAGTGTGGAACTCAGCCTTTAAAACCTATCCAAGACTAGTTTTATGGATGCTAAAAACCTACAGAGCTTCAAGGGTACATGCTATATCATCCCCCAACTTCTACCAATAAAAAGGGTAGAAAACTATCAAAGACAAGGTTAAAATTTGCTGTTCCCCTCGCATGTCTACGTGGGTAAATTTTTTTAATTAAATACTTTAAAGAAAAACAACCGGAACCGCAGAATAGACCACGAAAGTCCTATTAAAAGCAACAAGAAAAAGAAAAAAAGGTGTTGTARGATGGGTTTAGCAGCAGAGCTGATTATATGTTGTAGAATTCTTCTATCCTACRATCATAATCTCATCTCTTAGTGATGCAAGATAACCCAGAATACAGGCTGTTGCCCTCATAAATAGAGACAGTTAGAGAAACCAACCTACTGGGAGGATGAAGGACTCGGATGTGAATTCATTGGCTTATCTTAATATTGTGTCTCATGG
>SNQN01014195.1:0-11211 GCA_008642245.1 Bassia scoparia | reverse complement strand
CATTAAATGAGTTATGCAACATATAAACAACTTATGCCATATGAATTCCTCTCCAACGAAGTTTGCAGTTGATAAACAATTTACTCAAGCAAATTGCTGCCAGTGACAAAAAAAATAAGCTGCATGTYCTGACAACCTGACATGCATTTTCTGACTAAAGCTGTAGATCCTCAGTAATTTATAACAGACCAATCCAAATGCTGTACATACAGCATTACAACCAGCGGATGATATGGTAAAATTTTATTTTCTAATGACCACGCAGGGAACAACATAATTACGATGATACTCATGAGAAGACGAATGTCATAGTGTTAGGTCCCAACACTTTAAATGTATTTTCTTAAGACCAGAGTCTCGCCTTGTGGGCACTTCATGCGCGTCGCCCCCACAAGCGCCTTAGAATAGAGTCTAGAGAAATTGTATGGCTTAAGTCCTCTTAGGGTGTCTCCTAGGAGCAAGTGTATTCTTTTAATTTTACCTCTTCAGGGGAAGGTGATATATGGGTGAGTATATTCCCAAAAGATTCCTCCTACCCATGCTAATGTTTTAACGCTTTTATGCCTTTATAGTTATTGTGCTTGCATTACATCTTAGCATTCCAATCACAAATTCCCAAACTCACAAATAGATTCCTGAATTCGGTCCCGCTTGTGCACGCTTTGACGTAGTCGGCCGGCACAAGTGCCCAAACATCCTCTTGAAAAGAGATTCCCCTGCGTTGTTGTGTGCACGTGGGGCCCTCATTTCCGCAAGAAGCGCTTTCGCCTCCAAAGGCTAAAGCGCACCTCACGTTCAAAACAAGAACAACAACACCTGGTGTGTCCCATTCATCGAAACTCGAAAAATGAGTCGCGAGACGATAGAAGAAAGACTACACGGCGAGAAGTCGAGCATATTGTTATCGCTCGGGTAAAATTGATCGATAGCCTCGAGAGTGAGATCCACACCTTGAAATCAGAGGAGGGGTTGCAAAAGCAACTAAATTTTGTCGGTGCCTACGCTGATGAGGCGCTAGAAAATGTGAGACCATGAAGCGCGCTGTAGGGAAAGTATCCTAAGGTGTTGGCGTGGCCAAGATCAAACCGTCCAAGCCGAAGGACTACAGCGGCACCCGTGATGCGAAAGAAGTYCAAAAGTTCATATTTGACATGGAACAATATTTCAAGGTCACTCAGTTGGACGAAACCTTGATGGTTGACACTATGGACCTATGGTCATGCATCTCGCTGATGATGCCGAGCTCTAGTGGCGGTGGCGTACCAAGCACGCCGAGATTGAGGTTGGGAAGCTGAGAATAGACACTTTAGGACGAGTTCAAGAAGATTGGACCAATTCTTCCCAGAAGAGTTCCATTCGGGACTATGTGTGTGAGTTCTCCGCGTGCATGGTCAATATTCAAGACATGTCCGAACACGACCAGCTGTTCAAGTTCATCTATGGGTTAAAAGAGTGGGCCTAAGGCGAACTCATGCAACTAAATGTCGCACACCCTCTCGTCCACTTTGAGCGCAGCGCAAAGACTAATTGATTACTCCTTCGAAAAGGAGAAAAATCAAGAAAAGAAATCGAATGGCTCGTCYTCACGCCCTACAAGCCCAACTCCTAGCTCTCCAAAGAGCGTTGCGAGCGYCTCACATGCATCGTCGAACTCATTCAACAAAACAAAAGTAGAAACGAGGGAGGTAGCTACAACAGATCTAGCTCGCCTCAACGATCCCAAAACATCAACTCAAAGAATGGATCATCATCCACTCAACATAAGTGACATTGTGTGATTTGCAGAGGCCACATAAAATGGTGGAATGCAAAACACAAAGGCGAGATAGACAAACTTCAACAAAGATGTGTCGTCTTGAGTGTGGAAGATGGGTGTGATAAGGAGGACGAAAAGAAGAATAAACCGAATCTGAGCCCGTTCGATGTGGAGCCTTGTACATTATGTACGCACATGGGCAAAGAAAATAAGAATCAAAAGAAAACACACAAGATTATGTTCGCCGACATTATCCTGAGTGGCAGACGGCACAAGCGCGTCCTACAACTTCATGGACAACACTGAAGCAAAACAACTTGGATTGACTGTCGACAAAGATGATGGATCATGAAGATATAATGTCAAAAGAGAAACCAATAAAGGGCATATTGCCAAACAAGTCCCGAAATGGTAGGCTAATGGAAGGAAAAAGATAGGCTTTGTTGTCGCCCACATGGATATTTCACTTGGTCCTCGGAATGGACTTCCTCCAAAGCACCAAAACAACTTTTGATAACTTGCATGGATGAGCAATCATAAATGGCCCATCTTGCGTGTGTCCACCAACAGTTGTTCCAAATGAAGACAGACTAGAAAGGCGATACCTCTCCGCCCATGCACACGATGAAGCCCAAGCAAAAGAAGACCCATGAACCTCATAGATCATGGAAGAAACCAAAATCAAACTCCCAGCAACGACAAAGCAATTCACCCGTAGAAGACGACTGAAGCGCACTCACCAAAAACGCAGAAGCCCGTAGAAGAAAGAAGACTCCAAAGAAGATTAAGAGAACGGTGCCCAAAAAAAACAGATTTAGCATAGGAAATTTTCCTTTTCTTTTGTTAATGTTGTAATTCTCCTATCCAGATTCATATGCAAGTGTGCACAAGAATCTTACACATGAACAACAATGAAAAAGAACCAATAAAAGAAGATCTATAAAGAAAAAAGTTAAAAAAAATACATAGCAATTTCATTAAAATCATGTATCATAATTGTGCATATCATTCACACAGGTTGAAGCTCCTGAGAAAAAATAAATAAAAGGTAAACTCCACTAAACTGCAGACCATCCCTCACACTAAAAGAGTAATAAATTTTCAAGAACAAAAGCAAATACTCAAGTACTTCTAAAATCTATCAATGAAACCCATTCCATTCTAATAATACCAAAGGAAACATTTCAAAATAGTAACATCCAAATACTTTAACCTACAGATGAACACACTGCATCTGTCATATAGGCACAGTGTAAATGAAAATTTTCAGCTTCACGCAGTTTGCCTTATATCTATTTGAGGTTACATGAGAAGATAGTAGTATCACATACTTAAACAATGAAAAACACATAAATTGTTTTGAGCAATCGGTCATGAATTTGGCTATAGAACAAGTGTCATCTCACCAGCACATTGATCAAAATTTCTCCCTATGTGTGCAATATTGGCAACATTTTATGTGCAAGGCAAGAAACGATAAGAATCTATGGTTTTCACTTAATCTTTTAGTAGTCACAAACCACATCATAAGTTAAATGTACAAGAGCAGGCAGACCACATAACCAATAAATTGCGCAAGATGAGTTCTTACCGCTGAAACCTTTGGGAGTCTCCAGGGCCTTTCAACATTACGATTACGAAGCCAGGCAAGGAGGTCAAAAAAACAAAATCAGCACTCATGAAATTCAGAAATGAGCAACCAAATTTGATGCCCATTTCCTCCCCAATACCATACTATTGTAGAAGATAAGATCAGATGAAAATAATGATCTTAATATCACTAACACTTGTCAACAACAAATTTACTAATATTATCAATAATTTCTTAAAATCTTCTTGTAATTTTCTTTGTTATCATAAAAGTATTTGCAGTGAATAAAGTTCTAATCAAGATTCTTGAACTCAATTTTAATGAGATTTTTGCACAATTAACTACCAAGTCCCAGTTTATGCATTTTTGAACTCAATTTCAGTAAAAAGTTGCAGCAAAACCCACAAAATTAATCCAAATGTATTCCTAAATGTAATAATTAACCAAGATAACACAAAAGTAATCAAAATCACCTGAGAATAGCCTCCACTTTGTAAAACTTGTGTCTGGGACATACTCTAATCACCAACAAACACAAGAACAGGAAAATAAAATCAGCATTTACCAAATACCCATTTGATCAAACAGCAAAAATGATGAAAAATAAACAAGGGTTTTATAAGAGAGAGTACCAGAGAAGCTTGAGCTCTGATTGGGCAAAGTACGCAACTTTCCAGAGTGATTCGACTTGAAATTGAGATGATTTGGATTAAAGTGTCCAGATTTGGGCAGGATAATGCAATTGAGGGTTTGATCAGCGAGTCCAAGATTGAAGTTCTTAGAGGAGAAAGAACGATGTAAAGGTCTTTCAGTTGCTCGAAGAATGGTGCAATTGGTTATCAAATTAACAGCCATTGTTGGTTGAGTTGAGTAGTCGAGTGTAGAAGATGAGAATGAATGAGTATTTTGTTTGGATTAAAGAAAGGCGCAAAAGAATGAGAATTTGGCAGGAGAAAGTTGTGTAAGAGCTTAAGACTTTGCAATGGCGCATGAATCACGCGTGTTAGTTAATTACTCGCAACTCGCAACTCATTCCAAGCCACAACTCTTATATAAACGTCCAATCTTGAATGTAAACCAAATTTAGGAGTGGTTCTAGACTTTAGAGCCGATTTTTCACTTATTCATGACCCGATAGGCGCCATCGGTGTCGAAAAATTTATTACTACCCCGTACTCTAATTTAGTGTTTTTTCGTTTCGAGTTGTTTGGTGAGAGTCATATCCTTCCTACGCTAGGTAGGGCTCTTTGCTCTCGTCTGTTCCACCTTTTTTTTTATTTAAAAAAATGTAAAGCAAATACACATAAAACATAGGCAAGGTAAAACTATGGTGTTAATGCAAGTTTCGTGGGTGATGACAAGATAGTAGTGTTATTTGTTTAGGTAGTAGTGTCTTATCCATGGGAGATTGGGAGTGACCACACTTACTTACCCTTGAGAATAACGTATAACATGCTTCTCTTGTTTGTCACATTTTTCAAATTACACAAATCAATGAAATCATGGTTTTGTCCTTAACAAAGAAAATGTTTGGCTAACCCAAAGGGTTGTCAACCCTATAGATACAATGAATAAAATATAGATAAATTAGTAATAAAGAAAAGAGAGAAATGCCATATAAATAATGATGTAATGCATAATTGATCAATGAGAAATCACTATTTAGAGGGTTGACAACCCTTAGGGTCACTCAATCATTGTCCCCTTAATAGTAAACTCTCAAGTCTCAGCTCAATTAGCCAATTGATTGACATTCATTTGTTGGCTATTGGTTGCTTTGTTTACATGTTAGATTAGGAAGCATTAGTTTTATCAGTTGACTTTTTTTTTTAATGCAAAGTAGGAAAGCAAGATTGAGACTTGAGAGTAATAAAGCAAGTTATTAGTTTTATCGATGGACTTTACAAAGCTAGTTATTTGTAAACATGTTTGATAAATTCAATAGTAGCCGATAGTAGTCACTACTCACTAGTTCTTAGTTAGAGTAATAAAAAGCAATCCACAAAACTACTCCCATTATTATTTTCATTTATTCCATGTTTGATAATTGATTTTAATTAGTTGTWGGATTTTTCATTCGGACAAATAACCAAAAAAGTTGTTCAATAACCAAATTTTTGATTAGCTAATATTTAAAAACATGAATTTAAGCCAAAATATAAAAGCTGGTTGGAGTACGTTGCATTAGATATTTCGGTTGAATTTTGGCATGTCAATTGTCAACCTACTAATTCTACAATATGTAACCAATGGATACACTTTTTTTATCAAATAATTTTACATACAATTAGCTTATGTAACCTACTTAAAAAATAATCTCTAGCTCCAATATTTCTAGTTTGTTAAAGTCAAACAAACTAACATAACAAGCTTAAGAATCAACTCTTTCGTTTTTAATCAATAATCAACCTAAAATCCGTTCATCAAATTATTTTTAAAAATATTTATGACCGAATAAAACCGGGAAAAAAAGTCAACGAAAAAACCGAGTAGGCGAGTGCGCCCAACCCAACCGGGCTTAGTCACCACAAGACTCACAAACTAGCAATCATACCAAAGAGGCAAAGAACATAGTGAGCCTGTATGTTACTTGTACACCGCAACTATTGTCAACTTTAATAAACTAATCACTGTTGGAATGGCGAAGGAAAGCGAAGGGAAAGAGGAGTTCGTTTACAGAATAAGCACAGCAAAAGAGTGGCACGATTTCCAGAATTCTGGTTTCACTTTTGGCYGTGATCTTGATAAATCTACTGCTTGCTTTCATCTCAGCACTCTTCTTCAGGTTTTTCCTTTAAATTTTCTGGGGTTTTGCTTATTCTTTGTTAATGGTTTTTTTTAATCATGTTTGAATTCGATCCTTCAATTATACTCTTGATCAATTAACCAATTCGATATATTGTGCTTTTCCAATCATTAATTCATTGTAATTCGACTTTGTCAGATTGTTGTATGAGTTGGTCGTTTTATCAGTGTTTTGTTGAACTGAATTTGTTAGCAAATTTATTATGGTAGATGATTTTTTATTGTGAAATGTGGATGGATTCATGGTTAAGAGTAGAACTGAGTTAATGGCATATTTCTAGGATTGTCACATCATTATAATTCCCAACCTCCAGTAATATAGGATTCTTCATGATTATCTTTTACTGTATTCTGTATAATATTGGTGTCTTATTCCTATCATTTATCCACCCAACAAAGTGGCATGGTATTGATATTGATATGTTCTTAATTTAGTTAGGTAATGTAAAATATTTATGGATATTGCATATTAGCATTGTATATTTGACAAATATTTATGTCTTAGCTCCTAATTAATGCTATGATCATCAATTTGTAGTACGGCGTACACCTTTTGCCCTTCCTCAGGGCGGAGAAGTGATTTTGGCACTCGCACGTTTGATATTGGTATAGGATTCCTATTGTGAGTTGAACACAAAATAAAGATGCACTCTTTGTCGGTGTGCAAACTGCCAATATCAATTGGGGTCGTTGGTTGGAGGATGTCAGTATAATTTACCGCTGATTGATATAAAACATAGATTGAGATTTGTTCTGATACCTTGATTAATCAAAGTATGAATCTCAAGCCAGTGTTTAACTGTTTAATGAGTTGTCTCGAGAATTGGCTTGTAGTTGTTATTGTTTATAGGGTGCTTAACTTGATGTTTGGATTGCCGCTTGCCAGTGTTTTAAGGGGCCATCATAAGAATTTTAAATTCAAATGTGAAGATGAATGCCTTGATGATTGTCATAGGGTGATTAACTTGAAGTTTGCTAGCTGTTGACGCATTTTACTTTGTGGAGTTCTCAGTACAGCCAACGTACAACGTTTTCACGGACACTGATCAGGAGCGTATTTTGCTCAAGTGATGCTAAGAAGGTATATTCTTAACTTCTTACATGCTTTGAATCTGATTGTGATCAACTATCCTGAAAAGTGAAGTTTTTGTTTTTGCGTTGTTCCCAATTAGTAATTAGCGAATTTAACGCTGCCATCGGAGTAAACTTAAGTTACTTCTCCTGCAGCTATTTTTATCCATTGGATCAGAAAGTTTCATTTTACCACTAGTAGAACACCAACTACAAATCTACTAGCATTGAATCAAAAATTCTGTTCAAATGTCAAATTTAATATCTCTGATGTCTATGAGTCTATCTACTTAATTATCACATAATGTGCTTTCGAGCTGCTTATTGCAATTATCTTCCTTGGTTAGTTGCTGTGATGCTTTCTAATATGGCAGTTTAGAAGTAGAAATCGAGGTTAATTACCAACCGTAGCTATGTAATCTTCCGTTACCCATTCTCTCCAATACCCTGCAGAGGCTTCCTGCTTGTGTGGGCTTTCAAGGGACATGGAATGTCAAAATTATGTAACTCTATAGTCTACACATACACTTTATGAAGGCTTATTAAGTGAGTTAAAACTTAGCTCATTTGTGGTTTTCTTTATTTAAAATTTTTTCGTAGGATTTTGGGTAATTTACGATGGGTAGACAATTTGTGTTAGTTAGACATGAATGTAGCGTCTACTCCGATACGGTCCAACTCAACTGTTTTGTGTAAAAATCGATTTTAAGTTAATAAAGAGATCTATGAGTTTATGTCATGTCCGACATGATATGACACATGGTTTTTATACACACCTCCGTTACGTTTATTGCACAGCATTTGAATATTTTCCTCTCTCAATAATACTCAAGAGTGTTCAATAAAACGTAACGGGGGGAATATATATGACTATATGAGGGTGCTGTGGTAACAGAACGGATTGTTGAGTGGTTGTATTCATCTTAATTTTGTATCTCACTAGAAAAATTTAATATCTTGCGCGATTGGGATGGATTGATTATGAGCTTGTGGAGGGAACCCATGGTTTCACATTCTATGGACCATCAGTAGCTCTGCTCCTCTTCCTCTAGATGCAGTCAAAAAGGCAGAAAAGATCACATTTTCAGATGGCAAGTTTAGTTGCAGTTTGCTGGATTAAGAGATTCTTCCTGATACAAACTTTCAACCATTTCATCATTGGTTCATTGTTGTCTAAATCCTTACTACATTTATAAGGAGTATTATCTGTTTATGCTGTGAGTTTTTCCGACTTTGACACGATCATTTGGCGAACTTCATTTGAGTTTGCAATTTGTTAATTCGAAGTATAGTTTTGAACTGTAGTAGCATATGTGAAAGCTTATATAATAAACTCTTTCACATGTGTTCAAAAAAATACTACATCACTGAGAATTTAATTAATTGACTTCCTGATTAGTATTTTCAGAATACTCAGTAGATAAAAAATGAAAGTCTGGTGTTTAAAAATGTTAGAAGAGAAGTTTATAAAAGTTAGATCATGTTCTTATGTCTTTCCTGGCAGATTAATGTAACAAGTTGCGGGGATAGCTCAGTTGGGAGAGCGTCAGACTGAAGATCTGAAGGTCGCGTGTTCGATCCACGCTCACCGCAATCTCATTTTTTTTTCCCCTCGGACCTATTTGCCAGGTATAGTCAATTAGTCATGGGTAAGGACATAAGGTTGTGTTCATCATCAATCATGTACGTGCAAGCAACGCATTAATTGCATGGGAGTATCATCTAAAGTTTTTGTGATTCAATCACTTCTATACTACTTTCTCCATTCCCTTTGGTTTGAGAAGGAACTAATATAATAAAATTCTTACTTAAAAAGAGAATTTTTGACTTTTTATCTAGTAAAATAGGAAAAAGTAATAAATGCGTGTTGAAAATTTAATTTGAGAGTAATCTAGATATTGATTAGACTTTTATTTAATATGATGGATGAAAAATAATAATTAGGGATCATTTATCTATAGAAAAGGTGAATAAAGTTGAAATTAAAATAGAAAAAATTTTAAACAAGACAAATATTTAAGAATTTCATTTAAAGAGGACAAACAAAAGAGAACGGATGGAGTAATATTTAATAACAATTCTCTAAACTAAAAATATGACACATCATACATTTATCTCTTTATAACATAGAGACATGCCATCACTTAAAACAAGTACTCATCAATCAATCAATCAAAACATTAAATCCATATGAGGGGTCGGCTAACATGAATCAAAAGTGATTATTCCGAGATGTCATTTACATAAATTTTCCTACTCCATTTTCTACGATCGATAGCCTCACACTCTTGCAAATCCAACTATTTCAAGTCCTTTCGAACTCCTTCCCACCAAGTAATCATCAAATTATTATTATTATTATTATTTTGAAAAAAAAATAGTATTGTATTAAATTTTTAATCACATTAAATTTAATTTTAACTTAATATTATAAAACTTTTCTATTTCTACAATTTAATGCTTTTTTTCACTCCTAATTTTCTTCTTTCTCTTCCTCGTTTTTTAATAATAAAGCTTTCCAATTTTCCGTTGTTCTTCTTCGCTTTATTTTACTTCAACTTTTCTATCTTTTTATCTTGAATTTAATTTTAACTTAATATTATAAAAATTTTCGATTTCTACAATTTAATGCTTTTTTTTCACTCCTAATTTTCTTCTTTCTCTTCCTTTTTTTTTTTTTATAATAAAGCTTTTCAATTTTCCGTTGTTCTTCTCCGCTTTCTTTTACTTCAACTTTCCTACGGAGTATATTTTTATTTTGATTTTAATTTTTAACTTATATTTTCTCATATTAATAATGGTTGAGTATTAATAATGCACTCAATAAGACGAGTTAAACAACACCTCACATGAATATATTTTTCTTATATATTGAAAGTATTTTAGAAGATTGTTTTTTATTATTCCCAAATGTTCAAAATTTGTGATATAGACGTGCGTGAGAGTATCAATGCATGGGCTAACAAACTAGTACTCATTTAATAAAAATCCCCTAAGGCCTAAACTAAACACATGACATATCAGCCTTTCTCTCTTTATAAAATTGTCACAAGTCATCACTAACTCACTCATATCAGAACAATATAAAAAGGGAACAACGAGCTACTGTTCATATGAACAGTATGAACAGTCTCGTTGGCCCCCCAAAATTCCACATGAGCAGCCCACTCCAATGCAACCCCCAAAAGCCCACATCCAAGCCTACCATCCCCAAGCCCATTGCAAGCCTACCATCTCGAAACCCACTATCAGAGCTCCCCTTTACACATAGAAGTACGCATGGCGTTTGCATCTTACCTTGCTGTTCCTGGAAGCTCAACGCTCCTATTTCTGCCACCCTTCTCTCTTTTTATAGGTTTATTATCCATTAAGTGAAGGTGGACGTTCGAAACCCTTCACATTTGTGTTGTGTTTTGGGTTCGAATTAAGATTTTGGGTGAATTAGGGTTCGAAATTTTGGGATGTGTTACCATATCCATGCTTTCTTGACAAAATCTGGTTAGTTTAAAATTTTCTTCTCTAAATTTTCTTCTCTTTGTCAATTTTCCTTTACCTTTAAGGATTTTTTCCCCTGCTCGCAGAATTTCAGATCTGTATATAGTTTAGGATCTCACAATACACAGGAGAGAGCAAAACAGTAACTAAAATTGTGTGAGAACGAGTCAGAAAGAATTTCACTCAGGGATTGTAATTTCAAGGTACTGTTTTTTATGTTAGATTTCTCATTTTTTATTGGTTTTGCTGTTGTTTTTATCCTCTTTGTCTTGATTAATAATTTCTCGTGGTTACAATTTTATCAGGGTAATTGATAGTGTTCAGATTTGCGGTTCCTCTCTGGTTGGTGAAACTATGAAGGATTGATTGGAAATTTAAAGTAAGCTTCTTTATATTATGATTCTTGGCTGATTTTTTACTTAGTTAATGGATTCAAGGGTTTAAATTGGATTTTGGGTTTTTGTGATTTTATTGGAATTTTGTTAGTTGTATG
>SNQN01014193.1:0-11221 GCA_008642245.1 Bassia scoparia | reverse complement strand
AACTCACAAAGTGGAACTAGCTCCAAAGAAGCAACCGACAATGTAGTTAATCAAGCAAATTTCCGGACAAACCATAAAACTCACAAGGTTTTCTCTGAATTAACAAAGTGGAATTTTTGACAAAAGAATAAACTGATCTCTTATTAAAATATTCGGAACTATTTATAACACAAAATAGTATATAAAACTAACTAAGATATTTAAGGAAAGATATAAATCTTATCCAGAAATTATCCTAATTAATTATATCCTAAAATATCCTAACAATATCTAATTAAAACTTACCCTAACTGAATCTAATCTAATATATTATTCCAACTAACGAATCATAATAATATCCTTACCAACTAATCTACTCCTAATAATTTGAATTTTTCAAAAAATAAGCAAAATAAATCTAGCTAAAATAATTAATCCTAACAAATATTCGACAATAATAATAAAATAAAGCTAATAATAATTATCTAATCCCTATCCAGATCATTCTCCCCTTTTAGATAACAAAACTTGTCCCAAGTTTTGGTGTAGTGAGCCATGCAACCATCCATATGCGACATTCTTTAGTAGCGTGTCATAGAATCATAGGTTCTCAAACATGTTCTTCTACAATATTATCTATGGACGAGTTGTAGTTGTGAAGTGGAGACTTCCAAATATAAGTCACGCAGACCATCTTCCTTCTCTTTTAAAAGATTTTCCCATTTTTCAAAGACTCGAATTCGTAGATCCACCTTTTGTGCGAAAGGAATAGAATATTGCTTTGTAGTAGGTTTTTCCAATTCGGTTTTGACTGTAGTGATGATGGTACTAACCTTTTCTTTCATGGTACAAATATTATGAACAATCGATTCTTCTGGTACAAGCTCATCGTGCACATCAATACTTAATGATAGACTATTTCTAGATGCCAAAGTTTCAACCTTACTCATATCTTGGGCACTTTCTAGATCAACACATGTAATATCTTATATTTCCCCTCCACTATGAGATGATGGAACATTGTTTTCTATTCCTAGCATGAGGTTAAATTCTTGAAGATGATAAAGGACTTGAGATCTATCCAAGATTTTCAACTCGTCAATTTTTTCAAGTTCTTGATACCTTTCCCAAGTGATAGTTATTTTGTTGGGACAAACTGTTGAATTATGTCCTATTCTTTGACATTTAGAACACCTGTTTTATTTTATCATGCCAATCAAGAACCTTATTAGAGTTTGACATTCTTTCCATAATCTTGTCCCATATCTTGCATGGAACTCCTCAAAACCCTAGCAAAAACTCATAGGATGTCACCAAATCTGTTGCGCTCAAAACTATTTATATTTGCCAATCTAAAACTTGAACCAATCTACTCTTTCTAAGTTAAATTTTTGTACAAACGCTCCCCTATAGGTCATGAACACTCGACCAAAATTTCGTGTGAAAATTCAAAACCAATAATTCACAATAAATTTTTTACCTCAGACTGCCTAAAATTGTTTCAATTCTGACTACTTTGTAAAAACCGTTCTCAACCAAATAGCAAACGATCTTGAAAATTTCTAAACTTTTACAGGTAGAAACTAGACAAAAAGTTATCAAATTTCAAAAAACGAATCACTTGAAAAGCTTAAGAGACGAGTGAGAATGAAGCTTGCAAAGTTGCGCAAAAATTTGGAAATTTTCGAACCAAAAATCTGCAAAGTTGTTCGAATAACCCTTGAGGGAACACGACCACCCCAAAGAATCGTTGGCTCTTGATACCAATTTGATGTGGATTTATAAGCAAGATGCTCACAAATCCTATGAATACCACGAATAAAGCACGAATAGAAGGATATTTCCCAAAGGATGGGAATAAAATGAATGAAAATAACTTTAAACCCCCGGACCAACCACAGAATTTGAAGAATCTTAACTCACAAAGTGGAACCATCTCCAAAGAAGCAACCAACAATTTAGTTAATCAAGCAAATTTCCTGACAAACCACATAACTCACAAGGTTTTCTCTGACTTAACAAAGAGGAATTTTTGACAAAAGAATAAACTGATCTCTTATTAAAATATTCGGACATATTTATAACACAAATTGTATGTAAAACTAACTAAGATATTTAAGGAAAGATATAAATCTTATCCAGAAATTATCCTAACTAATTATATCCGAACAATATCTAATTAAAACTAACCCTAACCGAATCTAATCTAAGATATTATTCCAACTAACAAATCAGAATAATATCCTAACCAACTAATCTACTCCTAATAATTCGAATTTTTCAAAAATAAGCAAAATAAATCTAACTAATATAATTAATCCTAACAAATATTCGACAATAATAATAAAATAAAGCTAATAATAATGATCTAATCATCTCTCTTTACCTCTAAAAAAATAATGATCTAATCCCTATCCAGATCAACTATTAACACCCTAATTACCAACACCCCCAAGAGCAAGAATTCCCGAAGGAGGATAAATAAGATTTTAGAGCTAAATTGAAGGCTCTTGAGGGTAACAAAAACCAAAATACATCCAACCCTCACAATCAAACACCTCAAAGAATGATGGAGTTCATATGATGAGATCAAATGAGGATGAGGGAGTTGGTGAGAAAATGAAGGTGAAGGGTGAGGCTATTAAGGAGCCATTGGGTGAGAAGGTCCATGAGGAGGAGGCAAATGAACAAGGGGAAAGTGTAAAGAAACAAAAAGTTGAAGAGAGTGAGGAGCCCAAGGAGGTTAATGCGGTCAACGATGGAGAGGTTGATCGAATGAGTGAAACGGGGGATGAGAAGGTTGAGGCATTGGAGAAAGAAAAACAATAGGAGTGCTACGAGGAAGAGGAAGGAGAAAGAAGAAATTGAGCCTAGCAATGGGCAAGACCCTTCTAGACTTAGGGTTATTAGTGAGATGCAAAACCCGGAGAGATTCCTAGACTCCATGTTCGGTCAATTCCTCCAAATGCTTCAACACCATCACTCTCAATTTCCTCCAAATGGAGCCTAGAGTAAGATGCCCAACTTCTCCAAGTTTTTGGAAGAAGGTGAAAACAAGGGGCAAAAAGGTAAGGTCAAGCCCAAGGTTTAGCCTCCGCGTGAGATCCCGGAGAAACTCAAGGATCCGAGTACTTTTCTCCGTCCCATGTACCATAAATGACATCCTTGTTAAGGATGCTTTATGTGACTTGGGGGCGGCCATAAGTGTTATGACCTACCTGGTCTTTCAAAAACTTGGTCTCACCACAATCATGCCAACCTCCATCACGGTACAGTTTGCGGACGGCAAACCCGAGTCACGGTTGCGGTCGCCGAAAACGTACTCCTCAAGGTAGGTAAGAAGGGCCACATGTTCAAAAATGATTTTGTAGTCCTCAATGTGGCTAGCAACTCAGACATATCTTTGATCTTCGGAAGACCTTTCCTAGCCACCACCGGAGCTTGTATCGATGTCAAGCAAGGCACAATAAGCTTCACAGTGGCAAGGACAAGGTGACTTTTCGAAAGAAAAAGGCTGTTAAGCCACATGGAGGCAAATGCAACATGGTTTCTTCCTCCTCTCATCCTTGTGATATGCTTGGTAGTATGCTTGATGCTAACCCTATATTTTCTAGTGTGACTTTGTTGCCAAAAGTAGGTTGTGGCATTATGCAAGGCTCTCACATAGAGCAACTTGACGAATGCAAGGGTAAGATCAAGGCACATGATGCCTCAAGCGAATCTCCACTTCCTAGTGTTGACATGGACGATAAGGTGTTTGATTTGGGCACTCCCGAGTTGGTTCAAGTCTCTAGGGGCCGGAATGGCAAGAACAAGGAAAAAATCCCCTATGAGTACTTGAGGAGTGCTCAATTTTCTTCAAAAATCTCTCTTAATGACTCTTTCATATTTTCTACATGACGGATATGCTCAAGTGGCTAGTGCACTTCTCCGATTGTTCGTACTAAAGGATCCCCCTTGATGGGGTGAATGCGTCAAGCTAGTGACGTTAAAGAGGCGCTTCCGGGAGGAACCTCGAGGGCTTCGGCCTATTTCTTATTTTGTGTTTGTGTTTAGGCCACTCGCTAACTCCTAGTTGTTTTGTTTGTGTTTGTTTACTTTGTTTGTGTGTTTGGATTGTATGCGTGTCATGTTTTTTGGTTGTGTGCTTGTTTGTGTTTGAGGTTTTTGGTTTGGCTAAGGTTCCTACCTTTTTAGGCTTTGTTTTGGTTGTGTTTAGGAGGTTAGTTGGTGGAGTTCTTTGGTTTTAGAGGTTGTGTGTTGGTAAGTGGTTGGTGCCCTTGGTGGTTGTTTCAGGGGATATTGGTGGTGTTTTGTTGGTTTTTATTTGGGGCCTTTAGTTTCAAAGGGGTCCCAAAATTTTGAAATAAGAGAGGAAAAAGTAGAAAATAAGAGGTCAATGAGCCTTTTACAATTTTTTGGGAATACAAAAAGAGTTTATTTTTCTTTAAAAAAAATTCGTTCGGCCAAAAATAAAAAAAAAAAAGCATAAGGGAGTGAATTTTCGATTTTTGCCTCTTTAACTTGGACTTGTGTTAGTATACTCCATGGTTCTTGTTTTGGATTGGGTATGAATTTATATGTTGAATTATGTTGTTTTGAGCTAATTTTGAAAGAAAATTTCATTTTTAGGAAAGTTTAATTATTAAGCTTTATTTATTTATGTATTTATTTATTTATTTATTTATTTAATGGTCCATGTTATGCTATGAGTTGTTGTTTACTAAAATAAGCATTTGTGGGACTTGGTTAGTGTGTTGCTTGATTTCTCCTATTATCCTAGAGTAATGTGCTTGATTTCCGAATTTGTATGTAGGTACTCAAAACAATCATGTGGGGACTTAACATTTTTAGCCGCAAGACGTCCAAGAAAGCTAGGACCACTAATGAGCCTTCTTCCTCCCGTCCTCCATGAGAGGAGGAGGATGACCTCAACTGCACAAGGCCGATTGAGCCTAAGAGCTATGACATCCGGGCTTCCGGCGAGTATTTGCCCAAGCTCAACACATTCAAGACGAGGAAAGTCAATACTACCTCATCCTCCAACTTGTGAGGAGTTTGGCATAACGGCTCATGTGGAGTCCTTTTCGGCAAATGTCGGGCTTGACGCACTAATTAATGTGCAAATCCCGTCTAAGTATGTCCCAAGTGTGTTCAAGGACGATCTTAAGGCCATTCTTCCTCCCCTCACCTATCCAAAGCTCACCTTAGAGTTCATGGCGAGCTTCTCTTTCAATGAGGAGAGTGACATGGTCCACTTTAGGATGTTCAACAAGTCCTATGGGTAGACAATCATGCAAGTGAACCAACTATTGGGGTTCGATCCTTCGGCCCAAATTCGGAGTTTGAGAAACTATGGTACTATTCGGGGGTTTAAGCAACAACCCTTTTGGATAGCAATCACCCGGGGAGTTGAGGATTTCTACAACAATTCTCGCTCCTCCAAGATCATTCATGCGGGGATCTGCTAGTTTCCACCGCATTTTTGCCCCTATTTTCTTTTCTAGACAAGAATTGGGGAAGATTAGAGCGGTGGAACTCTATGTTGTATGCAGGGCCATCTATGGGCCACAATACTTCAACCCCACTAAGCCCGAAAACAAAATCAATCGGGGGTTCATTTGGGCGGAGAACTTTCACCGGATAACACACAATGAGGGCAACATGGGAACCATCCAATGTGGTGGTTTGATTTCCTAGCTAGCATTCCGGATTTTGAAGAACCGGGACGTCTACGCTGGGCTTGTCCCTCTATCCAATCATGCTTGGTTGGATAGGGACGAATGCTTCTGCAAGAAATTCCTCCATTAACATGATGGTAGGAAAGACATTTGGAAGGTGCAAGACATTCCATGTTTTCAACTCCCATGTGAGAGAATGACCCGCCCTCCTGCCAACGCCAAATTCCCGTGGAGGACCCCCATGGAGATTATACCGGTGGAGGACCTCTATGGGCACGAGCATGAGGCTTGTATGGGTGCCCAAAGGGGCATTCGCCCCATCCCTCTACTACCATTTAGAGCGACCCGCTCAACACCGCTCCACTACCCACCCCCGAAGAACTCCTAAGGCAACAACAAAACCAACAACAGGAGGATGAGGACCTCCTTCATGTACAACCTCGACAAAGCCGCTCGAAGTGGCGCCCTCGCACCCCCTCCGACAGGGAGAGAGGTATGTCTTCTAACCCTCCTACTTCTTCTACTCCCACTCCTCTTTCTATTAGCCTACCTTAGGATTTTCTAAAAAAATTTAAAGATTTAACTACTAATTTGGATAGGCTACATATGGCGAACGAGACGGTTTTTGCCACCCCTTCGTACTCGGTGTTTCACAACTTCCAGAGGCAGGTGGATGAGGGTACTATCCCTCCTTCCCTCAACTACCCCAACTCCCTGGTCCAAGTGGGTCCTCTCTTAAATTGGACACCTGAGATGGAGGATAATGAGGGCAGTGCTATTGCCCGTGAGGGGGGTGTTTACCCTTATTGGCAAGGCCAGGGGACATTGGATCCCAATGCTCCCGGGTACCGTGTTGTGCCTCCCTATGATTATCAACAAATGGGAGGATGTGACTTTAGAGGGGATCCTACTTACCCATATGATCCCATAGCGGCAGGACGTGATAGGAGGACCGATCCATACTATAATTTTCCTCCCAACTACTACAGTGGTTGGGAGCCACATCCTCCAAACCATAAGATTGAATATAATTCGTAAAAGCTTCCATATCTACCAAGTGACCCCTAGCATCAGTCCTTTCCTCCACCATCATTGTATCATTAAAATCCCCGACTATTAGCCATAGTCTTGAAATACTGCCTGCCAGATGGCACATATAGTCCCATAAAATCCTCCTTTTTGCCTATCATTGTGAGCATAGACAACAGAAAATCAACCCAATCTTGCCCAATAACAGGTTTAACTTTAGTGTGTACTAGTTGATCTGAACATTCTTTTATATCAACATGAAAGAAATGGGGGTCCCAAGCCACCATAATTCTACCTTTTCCATTCCATGGAAAATTTTTTGTTATACACCAATTAGGGATCAAATTTAGATATAAGGTACCTAAAAAAGGTTGAGAACCATCGTTTTTGGAAAATTAGTCGAGGTTCTAGCTTCTGTTGATCCTTCCGCATGGGGTGATCTGCTTGAGCCCTACTAGGACTTCATCAAAAAGGTCCTTCTAAGAATTTTCTAGAAGGACTTTGCTTCTTCTCAAAAGGACATTCTGAGCTCCTTCAATCATGGGGCGTACTTATAGGCCAAAATGGATCTAAGTGTCAAGGAACGAAAACGCCTTACCCAACGATTACATGAACTTTAAGAGAAAAAGCACCTCCTCCTGACCATGATAACTTCCCTGGAACAAGAAGAGCAGCAATGTCTCCAATCTCTTGAAGCATGCAAACAGGACCAACAGGATGCCCATCAGCACACTGCATGCTTACAAGAGAGAGGAGAACAAGCCAAGAAACCTCTGGATGACTACAACACCAAAGTTGGGCTTGCAGCCAAAAGTTAAGTCCTTGTTCGTGCTTTGAAGCATCGTGCCAATTTCATACTGGCTAGGAGGGTGGACAATCGGTGATCAGAGGAAGATTTAAGAATGTTGAAAAGTTTATGTAATCATGTTTTTAGACTATTAGTTGTAACAGTATTTCGTAGAACTTATTAGTTCATGTACTGCCTTATTTGTCTGGCTCCTGATGTGTAAGGATCAATTCTTACGTTTTTCTAGAACCTCCTCATACTACATTTTTAATATGATTTATTCTTAGGAGTTCAGATGTGAAACTTATTCATGATTTCCATTTACGCTTTATCCCTTTTTTTAAAAAGGAAAGCAAATGTTTAATCATAATTTCCCGTAATTTCACTGTATATTGAAGAGCAAATCATAGGGTGTTTAGACTAACTTGATGTAGCAGGTAATAAAATAAATTATCAGACTCTCATTTTTTAAAGAAAGCTGGATAATCATATGAGTTATCTACATATAAACAAGTTAGCTAACCCTATACTCATATAGTTATAGAAATAGCGCTAATGTCTGCCTCCAAGAGATGCCCCCTGGACATCAACCAGATCAGGGAGACCATTGGACGCCAGATTCTTCACTATATGAGGATCATTCGAGGTGTTTCGTAGTTCACCATCTTCGTCGGCCTCATCAATATATCTGATTACACTTGAGACAACTTTCACTCTAGGCGTCGGTTAAGTCCGAGAGCAATCCCCTCCTCATTAGGCAAGGTCTTCATAAGTATCCTGGGAAATTCCCGGTTAGTGTCAATCAAATAAGCATCAACATCAACACAAACTACCTCATATTCGTTACCATTCCATAATATTACTTTCTGATGCAAAGTAGAAAGAATAGCATAAGTTTGGTGAAGCCATTCCCTTTCGAGAATCGCATTACAGTTACCCTCCCCTTTTACTATAAAGAAAGCTAACCAAGTCTTAGAAGTACCTACTTGGATGTGCATACAAGCTAATCCTTTAGTATTCTCAGACTTGACATTGAATGTAGTTATGCTAATCCTGACTATAGATAAATCTTTTCTACCCTTACCCAATTTCTTAAAAACTTACCAAGGCATAAGATTTATAGTAGCGTCAGTATCAATTAGCACTTTACGCAATCTAGCACCATCTATGTTAACTGTCACATAAAGGGGCTTACTATGTGAGTTGTCCACACTAAAATCTTTGATTAAGTGTTCCATAACTAACTGTTCTTGCTACTTAGTAATGGTCTCCAAGGATGGTGCTAAACCAAATCCTTTATCCAATTTATTCAACTCAGCTGAAATAGTAGAGGTCTTACCTGCAATGTCGGCTTCATCGGCCCATGAAGTATCCTTCTACACGGTCATAAACGTTTTGAATGCTGGGGGGAAAGTGACTGCACAACAAGCGCCAGACTCACAATCTCCTTTAGAACAATTTGCCAAAAAATCAAGATCTAACTTGGACACCTCCGGATCCAATCCTTCTACGCCATAGTTTACTAACTCCACATCAGATACCTACTCAATCATCAGAGCATCTGCTGCAAAGCTCTATAACTAAGGGATGACTCTGAATATTGACAAGCAGCAACTCCGTAGATGATCCCTGAACTCTCTCTCTCTCTCTCTCTCTCTCTCTCTCTCTCTCTCTCTCTAAAGTACTTCAACTACCAAATGAGGCTCCGACAATAGATTTCCCTCACCAAGTCCATATTCCTGTTTTCCACCCGAATGAGCCTAGGTCTCTAGGACATCTTCTTTCAACTTGTCTCTCTGACTCTCATCCAAATGAGGCCGAGTTGTAGGAATCTCTTCCTAAAACTTCTATGTCTAGGTAACAGTCAAATGAGGCTGGGCATCAAGAACATCCCCTTTTAACCTCTCTGTCTGAAGAAGGCCCGTAGAAGACTTATCTTTATGAGTTCCCTCTACTGAATTCTCTCTCTAGTTACTATCATCCTTCAAATGAGGCTCCTCAACAGCGACGACTTTAAGAATTACTTTTTGCAAAGCATCCTCATCCACATGGACTGAGTTTGCTTGTAGTTGGCTAGTGGCTGCTTCTCTGATTAGCCTAGCCTTCTTCCTAGCTCTTCTCTTGACTTTGGCCAGCGCCAGGTCATCTTTCAGCTCCTTATCTTCGTTTGAATTTTTACTCCCTTGTTTGATTTCTACCTAATGGGCACCTTGGTCTGAGCTTGGCATTCTCTCAATCTTATTGGGCAATTGAACCACTTTGGTTTTACCCAATCTAGCCCAGTCTGAGACAGTAGAGGGCATTCGAGGAAGGTTGACTGGTCCCCTCCTTAGGCCTCTTTCAAACTGAGGCTTATGGTGCCTAGGTATTAAACTAGGGTTATTGGGAATAACTTCAGTCCTTACCAACTCATAATGCAACATGATAGCAGAAGAAGAACACACAGAGAAGTGCAATTTCTTCAAACCTTCCACTTCTTTAGTAAGGAAATTTCTAAACAACCTTCACAAATGGACCTTCTGACTAGTGTCTCCATTATGATTAATATTGCCAACATCATCCCCTGACTGCAGCTCCTCACCTTCAGCTTTCTTTCCCTTAGATTGAATATTAACAATATCCAACGCTTAGTATTCTTGCTTTGAGATTTTCAACCCATCTGTCCTCATCTTTTTATTGATGAAGCCTTTAAAAGCCTTGCATTGGTGAGTTCGGTGTGCAGTATCTAAATGCCTCCTGCACATATTGAGGTTGTCGTAGTCCTGCTTTTGGCATTTTGGAGCAATTCGGACCCCTTCATTCACAACACATTCATATAACTTTACAGCAATAGCTACATTAGAAAGATCCTGCACGTCAATATGAGAAACAATATTAGTATGGATATAAACCATATTGCAATCCATTTCATATTGTTCTAATTATGAAAGAAATTCAGAATCAATTTCACAAGCATTCGCACTCTTTTCAGAAAAAATTATATTTCCTTCATCGATTTCATCTTATATCCTATTCTTGAAAATTGCACAATCATTAGTTTTATCAATGAAGGCATCATGCCATTTGTAGTAAACTTTTCCTTTTATTTCATTAGGATATYTTTCCTTATGTCTACCTACTAGTTTAATCTTCTTGAACWTCAAGAGACAATCAAAGATTTCATCACATTTCTTAATGTCAAATGTATATTCTCTTCTTTGATCTGTCTTGAAGTCCTTCTAAGAAGACTTTTTGTTGACTAGTTGAGGACATTTAAATGGTGGGCCCTAGATAATTTCCGCCATCGCCACTTCCATTTGAGGATCATCCCGATCCTGGCTCTCTTCTGTGCAATTAGAGTAGTTGGCATAATACTTATGGTTGCTTTTAGTTTCTTCTTCCAAACAMCATTCATACGCCAGCACCGCACTAGCGAGAGCCACGAAGTCAGGGAAATGTTGTCCTTTAAATTTCTTTCTAAAAGGAAAAGAYAACCCTTTCTGGACTATAGAAATGAACTCAGACTCAGGTAGGTTATGATGCCATCTGATCTTGGCCCTCTTAAACCTGGCGATGTAATCCTTTATCGGGTCCCCCTTGTCCTGGGTTATCTTGGCTAGATCTCCAACGGATACCCCAGCTTCCACTCTAGTAAAATGACGAAGAAACTGGCCTTGCAGATTTTACCAAGTCTGAATCGAGTTTACTGGAAGATGGGTGAACCAAGAAAGTGCAGTCCCACTGAGAGAACTAGAGAACAACTTGA